>BLKR01005774.1:0-72660 GCA_011170035.1 Teleogryllus occipitalis | reverse complement strand
AACTTGGGTTGGTCGCTTCTGTTGTGTCTTGGGTGGTTCATCTGCCACTCGCCACACGATTCTTGAGGTGTTGGCGCACAGCAATAATTTCCCGCGTTGATTTGCGAGAGAACGATCTCTCTCAGGGTTCGCCAAGAGGGAATCTCTGACGTTTGAAAAGGGTCACTAAGCGATATTGATTAGCGTCTTGGCAGAGAATAGAAGAAGCATCTACAACTATTTCTGAGAATCTGTCGATAGTGTTTTTGCTGCGAGGCACTTCAGCCCTAAATACTTGTTAGTTAATGCGCACCTTCTCTCCCTCTCACGTTCTTTTCCGCCAGAAATTCCATTTACTACGTAATGAAGATCACGGCTCTCATTGCGTGCTATTCTTCTGGCAACATTACACTTCCCCGTCATCCGATGACATTTTGACCTTAAAAACGAAATAAAAAGGAAACGTCGACTAGCCAGAGTATCGCATAGTTCCTCCCGGCTAGGTGAGAACATCACAATACCTTTCGCGGAATTCCGTATTTTAATTTCTATATTGTTTACATAAGGATTTTCCGCTATGTGTCCTGATATCCTCCAACATTTCCTGCTCCACTTTTCCTAATGTAGGTTGCAGGACATCCTATATCTGTCTCCGTTTTTTTCATCATTCTTTAATTTACTCCATCTTCATTCTTTCATTTTTACTTTCACCGGTTAACAGGATTTGTTGACTTACAGTATTTTGTCAAGAACAATTTCTTCCATCAAATTGTTCATTCTTCATTAGACTTCTAAATGTTTTCAAAACCATACGTTGCGATTCATTGTTTTTATATATATATATATATATATGCCCACCTTATATATATATATATATATTTATATATATATATATTGGTGATTCCTTCAGGCCTACCTTTATATAAAATTGTACTAACATCGTAGCTCAATGTTACACTGAAACTAAGAACATGAACTTCCTTTGATTTATAACTATCTTTTTCCTTCTCTGCCCGTTTTCTCATCCTTTCCTTTTTATTTTCGCTGTACCCTTAGAACTTTTCCTTCAAAGCTCCGTTTTCGCTCCGCGTGGTGTTTTTCCCTCGTCTCTCGCAAACACTCGGTTCGTGCGCGGGCTTGCTCGGCTTGCGCTGAGCTCTCCGCGCTTCCTTTGAGGCCGCAACTGCTCCCCACTTCTCGAGCTGGAGCTATGCGATGCGCCGGTGCTAACGCGTCACCGCGACCTCCGCCGCGGCGCCTCTGTCTCGCCCTCGACACGCCACGGCCCCCGCTTCAACCACAGCCACTCCCCTGCGGCTGGTCCTGGGTTCACGGCGGCTAAGACCCGCGCACTACATCTCCTCCTCTACTCTCTGCGTCCACCGCCTTCTTTTCTATCTACGAACCAACGCCACTGCTAGCAATGCCATCTCACCACTGACTCCATTGTCTCATCCTTGCCAGTTCTTACGATATCGATTAGATACTTCCTTCGCTTGCTCTTTGACTTCCACTCCCTTCTCCTACATCGCCGCGGTTAATAACACCCACCTCAGCCGTGCCCATCTCCAACGCTTTAACAGTTACTCGACTGTGGAGGTACGCCTCAAACTTTCGCGACCATTTTCTCTCGTCTTTCCCTAACCTTGCATCTTATTTATTCTTAATAATCCGTATTCCTCTCTTTCATCTCCTTCCTCAAAACTATCACTACGTTTCCGCCTCTACCATCCCATAACTGCCGCGGTGGCTTACATTCCTGCTGTCACCTCCGCTACACCGGCGTTCTCTACTGCCATCTCTTCAACTTCGCGGTTTCCATTTGCTGTCCTTCGCCTCCGTCGCTCCGTCCATTCCCACTCCAGCTCTCCCGGCGGCAGAAGCCCCTCCCACCTCTCAGACGACGCCGCCTGCCGGCGCGCCAGGCCCCTCATCGTCGCTTTGACATTCATCCGCGATGCCACCTCATCCTTCACCTCTGCCAACACCGCCCGCCCCGCCCCTCCCCGCCCTGCGCGTCCTTCTCGAGCTGTTCCTCGCCGCAGCCGCAGACGCGCGTTTCCTCGGGCGGACGCGGAAGCCATCACCGTAATTGCCGCGCGGGCGAGCGAGAGGGCTGCTGGACGGACGGACGGGACGGGGCGTGGTAGCGCGGGCGGGCGGGGACGGCGCGGGGCGGCGCGGGGCGGCGCGGGGCGGCGCGGGGCGGCGCGGGGCGGCGCGGGGCGGCGCGGGGCGGCGCGGGGCGTGGCAGCCTGCCGAACGGGACGGGCAGAGTGGGCGAAATGGGTGAGGTTGGCGGAATGGCCTGGCGGGCGGGACGGGAAGAGGGAGTGAAACGGACGGGGCGGAACAGGGCGGGGCGGGGCGCGCTGGGCGGGCGAGGCGGGCCCGGTGGGCGAGGCAGGCGATTCGGACGGCGCTGGTCTAGTTGGTGGGATGGGTGGGACGAGCGGGACGGGCGGGACGGGCGGGGCGGGCGGGGCGGGGCTGGCGGGCGGGGAGGGGCGGGGTGACATGACGGGCGGGACGGGCCCAGTGGGCGGAATGGACGGGGCGCGGCGAGCGGGGCGGACTGTTCGGGTGAGGCGGGCGGGGCGGGCGAGAAGGCGGGCGAGTGGGCGGGAGGGTAGGGTGGGCGCGAACGCCCAGAGGCCCTTACGTGCCGATTGTGGCGCGGCCGCTGCGTTCCGGAGAGTAAACCTCGTGAGTCAACTCGGGCCCCGCCTCGCCGCCCGGTGGCATGCGCTCGCCGGCTCAGCTTTGGAATTGGCTCCCGCGCCACTCCGTGCGCTCACCGTCCACAGCGCGGGGCGGAAACGGCGGTTTTATCCCTTCGCTTCTACGGCGCGTTCCACTTCATGTCATGTCAAGATTATCACGTCACGCGTTGCCACGATTTTAGATCGTAAAGGAGTGCCTAGGACGATGAGGAAAAATGAAAGTAATTATTAAAGTTTTGTTTGTACGTTGCACTTACAAAAATATTTAACTGGCACTCTACTGAGGCGGGAATGAAAATTTAAAACTGGTTTCTGCATGCGAATGTGAGAGAATTGAAACTCAAAATTATTGTTCTAAGTACTTTTAGTATACCATTAAACATAAATGTCTTCTTATATTTGCGACTCAACGCGTTTGTAGGTTTTTTTTCTGAATTATTGGAAAAATGAATTTGATTGGTGTGAAATACAGTGTGTGAAAAGTAAATATTCATAACATTCTTATGTGTGACACAATGTAGGTAGAAAAGATGACACTAAATTAGTCATAGTTCTGTCCGAGAAGAGAAATAATATTATGAATTAACAGTTGCTTTTTCTTTTTTCGTATCTTCCGTACATCTTCTATAATTTCATTTGAAATAACAAAACATTTTGTAATTGATGATTATTACTAAAGAAGTAGAAAGAAATCGAATATCATAAATGTATTCATTGATAGCGTAATAATTAAAACAATTTCAATTTGTTTCTTTTTTGTTTGTTTCGTATTGTTACCAGTTATTCGTAATCACTATAATCAATCCGTTCCGTTCATGTTATTTGTTAGGGCAGCTCTCCAGTACTTGAGTCTTCCTCACAATGCACAGCTATGTTGAGTTTCATGTACATCTATCTAAGAAACACACGCGAACATACTCGTGTACACATCTGATATTCACCGCTAAAGGAACTCCAACAGAGCAACTGCGTGTACGTTCTTTCCTCGGGGAGGCATGCCATTTACCGGCTGACATGGGGCTATCTACTCCTACTGCTTCGCCGACTTAGCAGGAGGAATTTTCTTCCCGATAAGAACGACTCCTTCCCGGCGGCCGAACGGACAAGGCCCCACGGCCCGACTGCAGCGATCCTCGCGGCGCCGCGGGTCCTTATCTTAAGAGCGCGTTCCGTGAAATCGCTCGCCCCGCGCTCGCACACCGAACGCGCCCTAAGCTGCAAACAAGCTCGCGTTTTCTGAAAGCGGCCGTCGCCGCTGCCGACGCACTAGGGGCCCGATGGTGGAAAATAGGGGACAAAAATGGTTTTTCTTTGCGACAACGAAGTTCGATACAGCAGCTTCCTATACCTACAGATTCTAGATTTGTTGTGACGTATTTTCAGATAGCGTACTCTTAACACCAGCTACATTGCAGAGTTCCGTGGATTCCTACTACTCGGCAGGTTGCAGATAATTATCAATAATGTACAATAATGTACCACAAACAACGGGCTTCGTGCTGTTAATGATCTTTTATTTCATTTTTTTTTAAATTTACAGATCTTTCTTAACTTAGTTACGTAGTTTTCTGGAGGTGCAAACGAAATATTCAGAGACATGTTCCCTATTTTAGAATAGTATCTTTGAGTTTCATAATATACCTATTAGAATATTTTAGTGAAGGCACACAGATGTAATGGCGCTTCTTGTAGGACTAACATTAAAAACATTACTTACAATAAAAACTAAAACTAAATGGGTGGTAAGTACAGAAACACGCTTTTTTATAGGAAGAAGATAAAATTGATGAGTAAAAAGAGAAAAATGCAATTTTGTACCATTTAAACTTACTATAAATGTAAATCCCACATTCATTTGATAAGTTTGGTTCCTTACAACTTCATTTCTGTGACCTTCCTACAATATAAATGAATGAAAATTAAGCAATGGATATTTTCTTGTACATTTTTGAATCAGATAAATTGGCTAGTCAAAAATAAACTGTTTTGCCCACTTGTGGGGTGTTTCCGACCACTGCGCACCGCCTCAGGCGCTGCGGGCGCCGCCGCGCAATTGTCCGCTTATCCGGAGGGCCGCCGGACGCCGCGCGGTGTGGGCCACGGGCGTTCGAATTGGGCGAAGGGCGGAGTGCGAGTAACTGGAAAAAGGCGGAAGGATTGGAGAAGTCGGGATTTATGCACTCGATGTGAGAGAAAGCGAATTGTGGGTCCCTTTTTGAGCTGGCTGTTCCACGCTGGACTGAAAGTGCTGGTTGCGAAGCAGTCGATAACGCGAGGGCGTGTTTTGAGGTAGTATGCGAGAAACCGAAAGCTAGGAGGTATAAGAGGTAAGACGTAAACGAGTGAATTTTACTAGAAAGATAGAGGTGACTTGTTATATGCAGTCCTCGGTATTCAGTCTGCATATCATATGCAGGTGATGGAATACTATTACATGATTTAATGAAGAGAAGTAAAACGGAAAGATCGTAAATTTAAAGAATAAATAAACCGGCTTGTATTCGTCGCCAGAGCTTTGTTTTCGTTATTGTCGGGTTGCACATTCTCGGTTTCGTTGGCAGAACCTTTTCTGGCACTCGTCATTCGCAAAGGGGAAACTTCAAATTCAATTTACAGTATTATTTAGTTTTCGCATCATCAATCATTTTCCAAAATACTTGACTGCAAATGTTATCTCATCTTATACTGTCAATGAAAACAACAGAAAATGAAACGTGTACCAAAATGAAGTGAAATGAACCGGTAAATGAATCACGTTAATTAATATTTATGGCGGCAATATTTAAATTCCAGACCAGCGAGCTAAGATTTAGCTTTGATTGCTACAACAGTTTATGCAAGGTGGTTGTATTCATCATGCACAAATTATTATACGAATATCAGAGTCTTCTTTTCCCCAGAGTTTGGTGTGCATGTAAAACGTACTCGTTGTGTTCGCATCAATACTTCAAATGTCTTTCGGTCTGGAAAATCACACGTTTATTCCTGATACAAAAGACACTCCCTCAAAGCATCGACACAACCCCATCCATACATCTATTCAGTGCATGGACGTTCTTCGTTTGCACTTGAATTAAAACCAAAGAAAACAAACGTCCAAAGGTCCTTATCACAAGAAACTGAAAATCACATATAACAGATTCACAACATTTTTAGACCCAGCTACGTCTAAGACTGCAAGAAGTGACTGGCCGGTGCTTAGTGATATTCATGTCAACATTAAGTTTATTCAAAATATGATTATCCATGCGAAAAAAAATAAAACTCGCATTTCGTATTTAGTCCAACAATAAATTTCTGCACCAACTTTAACAAAAACGTGTATCTTTTTAATTAAGCAATTTCCGAGCCAACATTGAAATCCAAGTTCTCCGTTCGATCTGAGGAATCCATTCCTTAACGTATTGCCACCATCAGTAATGGGGAGTTTTAGCGCTAGGCGTAAGGAGACATCCTTAACTCTCTTGATCACGTGACTAAAGACTTTATAGGTCATAATGAACAACGTTCAGAAGAGTTTTAGCAATTGTGACATTGCGTATGCATTATAACAAAAGAGACAGTTCAAGCGTTGAACAAAGAAGTTGCATAATATATCAAAGAGTGTACACTAAGTGGTGAGACATTTAAACCACGATACGAGCCAAGAATATAACAAATCTACAATGTGCACGGAATTTTAAATGTTATGGCCCACCGTCATGAGCACGCAATCTGGAATTTTAAATCGGCCTTTCTTGAGAATGCAAGGAATATATTAAAAAAAGCGTTCGTTTATGAGCATGAGACATAACCTAACCCGAAGGTATGATTTCAACTTCTTTTTTACAAACTTCTTATCCGTCACCTCTCCAACATTACCTGTTAATTCTTGCCAGCGTTGTGGAGTTAGTAAGGAATAACTGTAACTGCCTCAATACGAGAATCGGTTTGTCAGAGATGGAAAAATTCCCAACATTTCTTGTTTTTACGCGACCATTTTGCCGCTTGTAAGGTGACCGTAGAGACTCCTGTAGGCGTGCACTATTTTTGAAGGTATAAGGTCGTACCTTAGGCCTAAGGTAAGACGTTATGACTTCAAGGTCCTTCACGTGACTGTTAGTGCATAACGTCGCTACCTTACGCGTGGCGCTAAAACTCCCTAATGACTGCATTTGAAGATCGCCGGAGCGTGAGCGTCGTGGCGTTGTGACGAGCGAGGGGCGCTCGGGCGCCGATAGACGGCATGTCCCGCGGGGGCGGTCGCGCGCCCGCTCCTTCTGCGCGCTCTGCGGGCGGCCTCTTTGAAGTCGGTGGTTGTCACACGCGTAATGGACTCGCTCGCCGCCGTCTCCCCCCCCCCCACGCCGCACACAGTGGTTCAGGGCTGAGAAAGCTCAAGAAAAAGACGATTAGTGTAACATATATGCTTAACATGATGTTCATTGTAGATAAAAAATATGTTTTCGGTTTCTGGATTAGAATTTGAGGTCAATATTTTCCGTTAAGGAATAGCATTCTGATATTAAAAACAATTCTAATGATGCATTTAATTTAAAAATTGGTTTATTTAAACTTCTACAGACTACATTTGAAACTACTGCATTGTTTCCGCTCAAACCGTGAGGGGGTAAACTCTGCAATTATGGAAAAGTCATAATTACTTTTGAAAGGAACATAGATACAAGGAATTCTAAGGAAATTGCCGGAAACCTATCGAGATATTGTAAACTCACTTTATCATTTTCATAATCTGCATAGTGTGTCCGTCGTTTGAGTCGGTGTCTGGAAAGCTAAAGCACTGAACACTAAAGTACGCGTCGGCCCTAAGAGATGGAAGAAACGTCAAATTTGAGAATAAATGGCGTATATTATTGAACATTTCTCGCAATTTTTCACCTGACCCACTGTGCGTCGCCTTGTTCACCGTCACCACCTCCACCGCCGACATTCTCTCCTGCTCCGCCGCCGCCACCGCTATCTACTCCGCTATCACCATCGCCTCCGTCACTTAATCCGCCATCTCTACCGCCTCCCCCTCCGCCGCCACAAATGCCTTTGACGTCGCTACTGCCGCTGTCATTGCCTCCGTCGCCGTCGCCGCCACCACCAACTCCGCCATCACCACCGCCTTCCTATCAACCGCCGAGCCATCACCACCCACCCCGCCATCACCACCGATTCAGCCGTCGCCACCACCACCAACTCTGCCATCACAACCGACTCTACCGCCGCGCCACCAGCACTAACTCCGCAAGCACCACCGCCTTCGTCTCTGGCGCCGCCACCAGTCCATCATCGCCTCTGCCGTTGCCGCCACCATCAATGCCACCGCCACCGCCTCGCCCGCAACCTCCGCCTCCGCCTCCGTATCCGCCTCCGCCTCCGCCTCCGCCTCCACCACCGCCACCGCCACCGCCACCGCCTCCGCCTCCGCCTCCGCCACCGCCACCGCCTTCGCCACCGCCTTCGCCACCGCCTTCGCCACCGCCTCCCCCTCCGCCGCCGCCACGCCACTGCCTCCGCCACCGCCTCCGCCTCCGCTACCACCTACGCAACCGTCTTCACCACCGCCTCCACCACCGCCTCCACCACCGCCTCCACCTCCGCCTCCGCCACCGCCTCCGCCACCGCCTCCACCTTCGCGGAAGGAAGTACAAAAGGCGCTCGCGAGCGTTTGGGCGACTGGCGGCGCATGCCGACGAACGCCGCCTTTCTCTCGGGGCGGGGTGAGCGGGGCGCGAGCGGTGACGCCCACTTCCGTGACGCGAATGATAGCGACGGCTCAGCCCCGGGGACAAAGCGCGCGCGGGGCGGAGGCGATGACGGGCAGGGTGGGGAATGACAAATAGTGGAGGGGAGTCAAAGAAGCCGGCGGGGATAGCTCTGTCAACGTGATGGGGCGTGGGACAGGCTTGCGACACACTTTTTTATTCTTTTATTCTTCTCCTTCAGCTTCTCATTGTATTTTTTCTTCCTTGGATCGTCATTCCCGTTATTCTTCATTTATTTCTGTGGGACAATATTCAACTAGAAGTTACAACGCTAGTGTTTCAATTATGAAACCGCTATTCAAATCTCCAGTTCATTCTGGTTCGGGATTATCTTCACAGAACCTATAAGAGAAGACTGAGAACGAATTCTTAAGACTTCCTTATATCCAGATAAATATCTACGTTTTCCTGATGGAAATTATGGACTGTTATAAAGTGGTTGAGAAGTTTGAATACTTTACTATTCGTGGGAAAAAAAACAGAAAAGCTATTTGCATTGCTGACATTGCTCATTCTCAATAGTAAATATTTTTAAATGAAGTGTTCTTGAGTACCTTGCAATATTTTTCTTCATATCGTGCTTTATCGCGGATGTTCCTCTATCGTAAATCATTAAATGAAATATACAGGGTGTTCGAGGAGGAAACTTCGAATATTCGAAATTTAAGCGCTTAAAACAAATTTAAGCATATTTTTTCGAATAAACTACTTGGTTACTCCGAATGCCTGAGCCGTAATAAGCACTCAAACTTTGGTTTAAAAAAATGATTTCTTGGCAAAAATTCCCATTGCAGAAACTTATAATTACTCCAGAAACACGTGAACTGTTTATTATTTAAAAAAGAAAGGAATATATTTGTTCAGAAAGAAAAATTAACGCAGAAATAAAAAAAAGCACCCAATTTACACAATTCGACTCTTTTTATTTCTGGGTCTATGTCTGGGTCTTTTATTTTTATTTCATCCATTTGCAAATATACTTTCTATTTTGTCTCTAAAATTATTGCCAATATGGTGCTAGAAAATTTAATATTGACTACACTGTGAGGAATTACCCTTTATTAAGTAATATAACCATTTAAAACATATTTCTCCATTCAATGCCAAATTGTGACATCACAGTTCGTTCCGATCTCTGTTGAGAATCGTTGTTGAAAAGCTTCAGAACTTCCTTTCCAAAAGACTTCCGGCGTTGGATAATTGTGCTTCATGTCTTCGGAAATCATGAAAAAGTACGAAAGCGCACAACTTCCAGAACTAAAAACAACTGTATTTGGGTTATTTCTGCAGCCCTTTCGATTTTGGAGCCATTACGTAATTCGCCCACAGACATTTTATCGCTTTTAATATCTGGACAAAAAATATAATTCCCCTATTGAACAGCCGAAATTGCATTTGCGGCGAAAAGTTGGGTGATGGGGTGTGTGGCGCGGCGCGGCGGGGAGGGGCAGGGCGGGGTGGGGAGGGGCGGGGAGGGGCGGGGCGAGGCGGAATGAGTCACGAGCCGGCGAGGGAGTAAGACATTTCCTGAGCCCAGCGGTGGGTAAAAGCCGCGACCGGCGGCGGTGTAGGCGGCAGCGGGGGCAGCGGCAGCGGTCAGGCAACGAAGTTAGCGACAGTTAAAGCCAAGTGCGGGCCCCGCGACCACGGGTCCGCGGCCCGGCCATTTAAGAAGTTTGCTGGCCCCGCCCCCGCCCCGCCCCGGCGACGTGCTCTGTCCGGCGGATCGGCCCGGAAATCCTCCCCGCCACGCTCACCCTTGCTCACCACGCACACCCACACGCTCGCGCGGTGGCGCCGAATCGCCGGCGCGGATCTCGCGCGAATCCCCTCCGATCGAAGCCTTTAATCGCTGCCCGCTCGCCCACCCGCCATCGCCCACCGCGGGACGCCGCTTTCAGCCGCTCGCTGGGGTCGCCCTGCAGGAAGCGCACGCCCTCACGTTCCCATCCCGCATCATCCATCGCCCATCCCGAATCGCCCACCCCGAATCACCCACTCCGAATCACCCATCCCGTATCGCCCATCCCGAATCGCCCACCCCGAATCACCCACCCCGAATCACCCACCCCGAATCACCCACCCCGAATCACCCACACCGAATCACCCACACCGAATCACCCCCACCGAATCACCCACACCGAATCACCCCCTCCCGAATCACCAACTCCGAATCCCCCATCCAAAATCGTTTACCATGAATCGCCCAGCCCGAATCGCCCACCACGAATCGCCCACCCATAATCGCCCACCTCGAATCGCTCACCATGAATCGCTTCCCGAATCGCCCAACCCAAATCGTCTACCCGAATCGCACACTCTGAATCGCACACCCCCAAATTTCCCACCAACAATCGCGCCTCTCAAAATGGTCATCCGAATTCATCACCTCAAATTTTCCACTCGAATCACCCACTTCGAATATTCCTCCCCGAATCACTCAGCTTGACTTTCCCATCAAAATTTCCCACCACGAATCTCCCGCCCTGAATTTTCCATCGCGAATGTACCGCCCCCATCGCCAACCAAAACCTGCTCTCCCAGAATCGCGCACTCTGAATTACCCACACCGAATCGACCAGCCCGAATCGCACCCCGCAAATGTCCCACCAAGAATCGCGCTTTCCAAACTGATCTTTCGGAATCGTTCACCTCTAGTTTTTCACTCGAATCACCCACTTAGAATGTTCCTCCCCGAATCTTCCACGCCGAATCTTTCACCCCGAATTTTCCACCAGAATTTCCTACTACAAAAATCCCACCCTGAAGTTTCCAACCTTAAGCGCACACCTTGAACCCTCCCCCCGAATTTCCCACACAAAAGCACCACCCTAAATCGTCTATCTCGAATCTCTCATCTGCAAATCTCCCACCACACACATTAGTCTACTCGTGTCTGCGACTTCCGAATTACTCAGCACAAGTCACTCCCAAATAGCATCCAACGTCATCGTTTACTTGGGCGCCCACCATTAAATCAACGTTTTATTGCCCACCTTTTATTGTTATTTATGAATCGTTTCAAGCTTTCTTTTCCATTTTCTTTTCACTTTTATATTTAATTCTGCGCATATGATTCTTCTTTCTAAAACTTTCTATACATTAGTCAGTACAGAGAACACATTGACAGTGTACATTTTGGAATAAATGATTCCATTTAAGGGTATGAATCTTCTTACGTAGGTAAATTTTTTGCTGAAAAGATTGAATGGAAAATGTACAGTAAATTCTGTCGATAAGATTTTATTTTATTTGACTCATCATTAATATGAAAATACTACTCACATAATTATGTGACGAAGATCGACGTTATTGAAATTGTTGATGGGTCAAATTCGCTCCCCTCTTGGTCATAAATCCGTAAAATGACGATCTATTATAGGAATACTTCGAGGCTTGTTGTGGAACACTTGACCTTTGATTTTACTGAATTTGAGGAAACAGGAAACTGCGCAAGCAACTTATCGTCAACACCCTCAGCAAAGTATTGGTGGTTGCAAGAATCCTCAGTTCTCCAAATCTGCCTGGTAAATCCCCTCTTCTATTTCCTTTCCCTTACATACATTTGCTTGGCCTTTGTTTTGGAATGGATTTTTCCGTAACAGGAGCAAAATTAGCGCTCGGGATAGGAAGCAGTTCCGCGGTCGCATAAGACGAATTTTTATTTCAAAACAATTATTTCGTTCGAAAACTAGTTATTTCGTTCGCTTGGAATTCGTGTTATCGAGAGTTCACAGTATTACTAAATCTGTCAGGTAAAAAATGTAAGTGTATGACCTGGTAGAATGTGAGATGAAAAAACACGTAGTTTGAAGGTAGAATTCAAACTCCTACCCCTTTGCACAGAAGCAGTTCGGCGCTGCCTTCTTATCCCACCGCAGCGACCGGAGTCCACCTTTTTCACAATGTTTCTTCTTCTTTTTCTTCCACCTCTTCTTCGCCAGCTCGCAACGCCGTAACCACCGCTCTTCAAGCGCAGCTGCGTTCTTGCTAACCCCGGACCCCTTCAGCACGCACGGCGTCCGCCCCCGGACCGGGGACCGCCCGCCACGCCCACCTCCGCGGGAGGCCTCCGCCCCCGCAGCGACCTCATTGATCGCCCGCTCCTCAGACCCCGACGCTCCGCGACCGCCGCGGCGCCCCGGCGACCGCTCCAGGGCCATCGGAGGCAGCGACGAACACGCTCGTGAGGCAGCCGTCTATCATACGGGTGCTCACACGCGTGTATGGAAATCTGCCGTGATATTTGAGCTAAGTAACGTGTTTCATAATCATGAGGATGTAATGTACACTGATTTTACAGCAGAATAATTCTGCGTTAAAATTGTACGCAACAATTGATATTGTAGGATGTTAAAGTCACTTTTATAACTACTAGTGTGGAATGGATGTACGAATTTCGAACACATTTACGGTCATTTTACATATATGTAAATAAATCCACCGACAAAATAATTGTCTCAGCAATAGACCTTTTCAGTTGCAATTCGGTATCTTCCGCATACATTGAAAGGATAGTAAATCAGTTCTGTTTGCCTTGACGACTCTGCGAAAGAAACGTCTGAGTCATAACGTTTGCCATGCCGATTGCCCATACTCGTCCTGAGGGCAGAGCGATGGACTGAAGCACCGTCTCCCGTTGATACAGAAAATCTCAGAGCAGCAGAGACCCGCCGTGCAGCCGAGAAGCTCCTCCGCTCGCGCAGCTGGGAAGCGCAGCGCCTGGGGCCGGCGGCTGCGCGCGTTCGGCTCCGCCGCAGAATTCGGATAACGAAGGCCCGCGGGCGGAGACGCCCCGCCCCCGCCCCCGCCCTCGCCCCCGCCGCCGCTCGACGCACCAGCGTTCCTTCCCGCCCTCCCCACATCGTTTGCCCCGCCCCTTCTCCAGTCCGTGCCTCCCACTCCGAACCTACCGCCTCGCCCATCCCACCCTACCCTCCATCCCCGTCACTAACCTCTCTTGTGACCACTCTTCGCCTATACCTTCCTCCCCGCCCCTTTCTCTCCGCCCCTTCCTTCTGGGCCTTCCTTCTGACCCTTCCTCCATCCCCTTCTTCCCACCCCTTCCTCCCGCCCCTTCCACCCGCCCCTTCCACCCGCCCCTTCCTCCCGCCCCATCCTCCCGACTCTTCCTCCCGACCCTTTCTCCCGCCCCTTCCTCCCGACTCTTCCTCCCGACCCTTCCTCCTGACCCTTCCTCCCGACCCTTCCTCCCTGATCCTTACTCCCCGCCTCTTTACCCCCGTTCCTTTCTCCCGGCCACTTCCTTCCCTCTACTTCCTCCTCCTTTCCCTCTCCGCGTTGTGCCCTGCCGCGCCCACGTATCTCTCTCCACTCCGCCCCGCCCCGCCGAGCTTCGTCGCTTCTCTTCCCGTCCTATTCTGTCTTGTTCCAACCCAGCCCCTGTGTATCTCTTTCGGTCTCATATGCCTCCTTCCCAGCCCCTCCCCGCCGCACCTTTCCCCGCCCCACGCCGCAAACGCTTCGGGATGGCGTCTCATGTCACTGCTGGCGGCACGAGCAATGTGATATGCAAAATCGGAATGGCAGGTGTTGAACCACCGCAATTTTTGGCGAATTCTCTCCAATTTGAAATTTGAATGAGCATAAAATCCCTTACAGCATCCATCCTTCTTTAAAATAATATTCAATAAAGATACATAGTTACCATCTGGGCAATTAGTAAGTGCAAAAAAAAAAAAGAATGTATGTCCACTGATGTCTTCAGACGTTCCCGCAGAAAAGTAAGAAAGATTTCTTAGACTGTACAATAATATCGACGTAATATAATTTTGGACAGTCTTGTAGAGATAATTGCCAAGACGGAATAGGTGGTTTTTTTGTCGCTAGAAAGATGAATACTGTTCCTTATGCAGTTGTAAACGAATTAAAATTTTGTTTATGCTACATAAATGTTGAATGTAACCATTATACGTACTGCATTAAAGAAAATGTATATACTTCCTCCATTATAAATCGTGAAGAAACACCCGATCATTGCATAGAAGTGTGAACAGTAAGGAGGTTCGCTAAGGCCGATGTATGGGAGGCGCGTGGCGTGGAGTGGCGCGCCGGTGCGGTGCAGCTGGTAGGCACTCGGCGCAAGGGCTCCACGACGCCCCACGACCGCTCCCTCTCACGGACAAATCAAGAAACAGAGCGCGTGGGCGGCGGAGGGGAGGGGAGCCGCTTGTTCAGGGGGACGAGACAAAAAGCGAGGAAAATGTGCCGAAAATTTTCAAAAGACTGCGCGACATCTTCGCCGGCATCCTGCGCGCGAGGAGAAGAAGTTTGCCTCTTGGGGCGGGACGGGGCTGGGCAGGGCGGGGAGGCTAAGCGACGCTCCGCGCCGTTTACATAATGCGCGTCGCGGCGCGGGCGACGGGCGACGGGGCGGTGGCGGCGGTGGCGGTGGCGGTGGCGGCGCCCTCGGGGCTGGCGGCGCCGCCCGGCGCTGTGACGCTTCCGGCCATCTTCTCGGGCGAAAAGAAAACGCCGTGTACCGGCAAATTATTTTAAAGAAGGCAAAATGTAGGTATTATTAAAAGACGCAGAAGAGCATTATAGGAGATGAAATTTTGTAGAATGTATACATAAAATGAAAAGGACAGAGTAATACAAAACAATGTTGTATGGAGATATAAATAGCCATGTAAAAGTAAATGAAAACTACTAAATTATAACATCTGGCTTCAGAAAAGTAGTTAGAATAAAACTAGTCTGTCTGTTTTCCTAGGATTAGCTCTGCCTTGTTTTTAATCAAAAAACCTTCATTTTCCTTTCGTCTTCTCCTTGCTATTTGAGTTTTAACCTGTACTTCTCAGAGATTTACGATTCAATTGTATTCTCTGGGAAATTTACAATCGCAAACCTGTGATGTTCTCGCCTATGTTTTTAAACTCTCTTCTCTTACAATATCTATTTCTCTTAACGATTTATTCAGGCTGAATTCACGATATACATATTAAGTACTTGGTAAGAACTAAAGAAGTGGCCACAACTTACCGAATTCAATCATTTGTTATATGAATATTCTCTGTGCTCTGTTTGTTGAGTGCACAAACATTGCATGTCCACTCATGGTGGTTTTTGAGTTCAATCGTTTTTGGAGACCTGTCCTTCACATCTACCTAGTGTATAAAGATTTTATGGTTACATAAGAGAGATCATGTTTTTCCCCAGAAGGCAAATATCGTCGCTCCATGGGTAACTGCACGCTTACAAACTTTCAAGTTTGGTGTTCTCGCAACTTGGAATTCTAAACATACAAAATGTGGACACTAAGCCAACAATATGTTCGTTGACGTACGCCTTTTGTGTTCTTAAAGCAGAAAAGAACTGAACCTGCAACGTGGCACATTCTTGTTCCTCGTTTTGATACTGATTGATACTGATACTGTTTTGATATATCACAAAGTTCTTCTTCAGATTCTATAATTCAAAACTTTTAACATTAATTTCTTGTCAAATTATATATTGCACTATATTACTAAATATTACATTATACATAAATATTCAGGTGTGTTAAAAAACTGAGATGCAACATGTACTACATGAGTTACTATGTAATTCTGACAGCTCACACAAATCTGGCAGCGAGCATAAGCGGCCTGTCCATTTCCCTTTCCACGTAGTTGCGCCTTCGGCCCGCGAGTCCTCCTCGGCGCCAGCGCTTGGCGCGGGCAATGGCGCGCGACGCCGGGGGCGGGTGAAGCGCCATATCGCGGCCGCTGCAGCCGTTTGCTCCCGACCTCCGCCGCAGCCGTTTCCGCTTCCTCCGCCGCCGCCGGGCACTATCTGCTCCGTATGCTGATGCGCCGCGCCGCTCCGCACCGTTGCCCCCCGACGCATGCTCGCCCAGCCCCGCCCCGCCCCGCCCCGCCCCGCCCAGCCCAGCCCAGCCCAGCCCAGCCCCGCCCCGCCCCACCCCGTCCAGCCCAGCACCGCCCCGCCCATCCCCGCCCCGCCCCGCCCCGCCCCACCTCGCCCTACGCCGGCCCACCCGCTCCACCCGTCCCCGCCCCGCCTCGCCACTCCCCTCTCTACACCACTTCCCGTCCCACCCCAACCCCACGTCCCTCACCGCTTGTCCCGCCGTCCGTCCCCGCCCCGTACCGCCCTTCCACCCCCGCCCCGCCCCGCCCCACCCCGCGGCGGCCACGCGCCATATGCCGTTTCCCTCACGGCGCAGCGGGGCTTCCGACCCCTCCCCCCGGGGGGCACGCCCAGCGAGAGAGCTTCGCTCGGGACGTCTGAGGAATTCGCGAGTTTCTCCACGTTCCCAGTATTCTTTTGATGGGGGAGTAAAAGCAAGAGTGCTCTTGGATGCTTCCTGAACCTTAATCATTTGTATGGATATATTTGAATGCTTTTAAACTACGATCATTAGCTCATAATTTTTTTTTTTTTTTTTTTTTATTTACAGTCCGTAAGTTAGAATTATAGTAAAATGGCCTTCATACCGCGGCCCCCGATGCTTTGCAGCTTCATTGACGGCAGCAGATTACAAAAAGGTGCCAGGGGGATTCCGTCCTACCTTGGGGTACTTACAGCCACAGGTCTTGGCTTGTTACTGTGAGTAAAGTCTGAGAAATTCGTGAGTTTCTCTACGTTTCTAGTATTCTTTTGACGATGAAGAGCAGATTTGCTCCAAGGGAGTCTGTTGCACATCAGTAATTTTTACGGACAAATTTGACAGTCTTAAACTATGTTTATTGCTCCATTTTAGTAATTTATAGCATATTAGTTATATTTAGATATTAAAGAACGCGTCGGTACAAGTTGCAGCCTCCTTTTCTGTGGTAGAATACTTAAGCATTGGAGTCTTCCGACTATTCAAGTGCAAGGACTCTGGCTCGTAACTGCACATAACATTTAAGATATTCGCAGACCTATACGATTCTACCCTTCATTGCACATAACAGTAAGAGCAGTCGTGTATCTGGAAGTGTATTGAAATCTATCTTGTATATTGTAAGACCGGTTTTTGCCCCAATACGGTATCGTAGCCTTTGCTATTGGTATTCAGTGATGTTTTTTATACTAAAATTACTAAAAACTCCAAAATATTAACGATAAGCTTCTGCCCGATCCACATTAATCTCAATCGTTGCTCTGCGAAAGTATATCCCTATCTCAGTGGCTCCAAACTTTCAGCCGCTTTCGCGCACAGCAGCCGACCCCGGCACCGTAATGGCTACCGTCCCCTTCCCTAGTAGGGTACTAACTTACGGCCTGCGTGACGATTCGTAAGTGCGCGTTAAGTCTTAGAAATACGTGACTTTGTCCTCACTTCTATATTTATTTGCACGTAACAGTAGGTGTATCCCAGGGCAGTGTATGAGGTCAATATTATTCAAATTTATAATAAATTTTAATTTTCTTAAGTATTTATAGAACACGGGACTACAAGTGAAATCTTGACGTTTCTAACGTTTTGCAGAGAAAAGACTGTCTAATTGCACCATAACTTCTCATTTAACAAGGGAATGATATGTCATACCATGTCAAAACCAATCTGCATTTGTTTTTTCAGATACAGTTAAATGGTCAGACTTGGTTCATACGCAAACTTTTAGCTGCTGTAACAAACTGGAAGTTCCTTTTAAAAAACCACACATATCGACACTAACGACATCGAGTCCTGGCAGGGTATCCTCACCACACATCTTTCCTGCGCAATCAAACTGTGGTTAGTCTTAATATGACGGCATTGCAAGAATGCACAAAGGAAAGTTTCAAACGTAGAAACTTTGCCAAATATTGTATTCATCCTTATTTGATTTCAAGTAACTTTCTGTTTGTTCCGTCAACTACAACCTACATGCGACTCTAAACATCACTGAGAAAATCAAGTTAATTTTGCGCGATACACATTCTCTTCAACAAAGTCGAAAACGTCTTTATATCTCTTATGATTGTCGCTCAAATTGATTCTTTGGCTTTTCGGTTGTATTGATTGATTGATTGATTTTTTCGTGTTTCCGGGTGCGTCAACTGCTTTGGTCATTAGTCCCGTTAGTGTAGTGCATGTTTTTTCTCGGGAGATGGCGGTGATCTTCCCCCGCTGGATGGTGAGATCCGGCGCCGACTTACCGTCGGCCAGCGGGGTTTCCCCTTAACCAGGACTCTCCCACCAGCAGGGCACCGCCCCAGCCGGGACAAGCTCTAATCTCCCGATCGGTCGCCCGGAATATGTGGTAGTGTAGTGCATGTTAGTGTGTGTGCGTGTAAGGGGAGAGGATAGGTCAAGGAAGAGGAAGGACAGATGGAGCGCGGTCCGTGGCCCGTTTGGTAGGGTACTGCTCCGGCATTCGCCTGGTGTTGATCGGAGAAATCACGGAAAACTACGGATCAGAGTTCTCGGTTGTAATGATGGATTGTCATATTATGATTTGATTGAGAGAGCTCTGCGAGAACCTGCCTGGAAGCTGGTCCACCCCTCTTGGGCCGTCTGGGGTTGGACCGCAGCGCCTGGGGGCGTGAGGCGTGGGGAAGAGGCTGATGTCTCCGTCGAGGAGGCGCGTGCGGCGCGGGGGCGTTGACCGCAGCGCGCGCTTTGGGCCCCGGGGCCGGCGCGGGCGGGGCGGGGGCGGGGCCGGGGGTAGCGTGTCGGTTGGCCCCGCGCCAGTGGCGCCGCCGGCAGGCAACACCTGTTGAGCGCCCGCCCGCCACCGCCGCCGCCGCCGGCAGCGCCCCGACGCACCTCGCGCACCTGCCAGGGGCGACGCGCCTCGCGCCGCCACGCGCCGCCCGCGCCGCCCGCGCCGCTCGCGCCCCCTGCGGCGCTCGAGGGAAGCGCCGGCGGAGCCTCTGGGTAGCGCCTTGACATCACACCACTGCTTTCACGTTCAGCTTCTTTTCTTCTGTGTCGGCTTACATGGCTCGAGGCTTTAACTGATGTCAGTGCAGTGCCTCTCACCGGGAGGTCCTAGGGTTCTACTCCCCACGGTGGCAAGATTGTCACCACTAGCTACATGGCAATGATCGGCAGTTTTCTGTGCTTTCTCCTATCCTCACCCCTTACGAGCACTTAAACTTACATGCACTACACTAAGGGCCGTATTTATAAACATCTGTCAGGGGCCTGCCAGACCTAGCATGCTGCCAGTGTTCGGTTTTGCGATTTATGAACGGCCCCCAACCAATTCCAGTCGCCCCTTGTCCTCCTAGCAAGCCCCCAGATGGCAAGCCCCTAAGAGCGCTGCTGGCAGAGCTTCATAAATACGACCCTAACACACTCATTTAGAGGCCAGTCGGGAGCTTAGAGCTTGTTCCGGCTGGGGAGGTGCTCCGCTGGAGGGAGATATCTGGTTGAGGGAAACCCCGCCAGCTGCCGTGTAGGTTGGCGCCTGATCACCGCCACCTCCCGAAATAAAATATGCATATATTTTATAAAATATTTTTTCACGAAATGCATTTCCCTGTCTCGACCATTGTGGAGCATTGAGAGTTACTTCTACATACAAAAAAAGTTTCGATAGAAATATTTTTAAAATTTCTTTCGTTACAAAATAAAGTATAGTTATCGCCAATTTGATTCAAGTCGTACCTATTTATGTTATGCTGTAAATGAGCTGGATTATGCTGGAATGTTTCAACCCTCCTACCCCCACAAGTTTGTTTCTAGAATTTTCTCAGAATATTCCCATAGGAATTATGATAAAATAGTTCTGATTCGTCTTGTAAAGACGAATTGAATGAACTGTTTTTCACCTCAGTATGCGTCTCAGTATTACGTCTCTCCGAAAATATGCATCTTTTGTACCTAAAACTACCTGCGTGTTTTTTCGACAATTTCCTTTGAATGGTGTATAATAAGCCTAAAAATCTTATTTTTCAACAAGGGTGAGGCACATGGAATGACATTTCAGTTGCTTGGATTAGTGGACCGAAATAGATCTAACCTTGAGTTGAGATAGACATATTTTACCTGAAGTGGGATGAGACTACACTCCACAAACATCACTATTTCACTCACAACTATTATGTTGTTAGTGTCGTTGTTTTACAATGCTCTAACTGAAACATATGGCTAACTACCCTGTCTTTGCACTTTATATCAAAAATGCATTGAGTGGCATATTTCCATGTGTGAGTTAGTTGTGTATCATCTATTATGATTGTTGTATTTTAATTGAGCTTCACAAACTCTCACAAGTTGTCCCAAACTCTTCCATACATTGGCAAATAAACATCAATGTTTTTAATTATTACATCTAAAGAATGGATTAGTTTCAGACTTTAAATATGCTGTACATAATACCAATTACATTAATTAAATAAATACAGTTGAAAAGCGAAAGAAGCCTTTTTGAGGATGAATGGAAAATCTTAAACACTTCAAAAACTTTGCAACCTCAAAGCAATGCATTAAAAAATACCTAATTGGGGGATACAAACTGAGGTGATAAAAGTACAAAGTTGGCTACGTTTCTGTGGAGGAATCCGCCGCCCGTGGTCGCTGGTGAAGCGGCCTTAGTGTGGGGGCGATTCGGCGCGTAAATGCCCGCCCGCCCGCGCGCGCGCATGTATCACTTGCTTCAATGGCGCGCGTTGTCCGCGCGAGTTGACGTGTGGCGCGGAAACAATTGAGACGTTTGAAAGAGCGCGTGGCGCCCGCGGGCGACTTTTCACGGCTGTCGGCGCCCGTTGTGCGGCGCTAATGGCCGCCCGCGGCCGCCCGTTGACGGACGGCCCCGACACCCATCACGCCCTCGCTCCCCCCACCCCGCGCGGTTAGCCCCGCCGCGGGCTCCCCACCGCGCCCACGCCGGAGCCTTACCCCGTGGAGCCATGCGTCTCTCGAACCCTTACCTCCAGGTTCTTTGCATCCGTCCTGCGCCTAACCTTTCACCACATACTTCCATCCACACATGAGCCTTACCTCATGAAGACATGCTTCTCTCGAACCCTTACCTCCAGGTTCTTTGCATCCGACCTGCGACTACCCTTACACCACACACTTCCATCCATACATGACCCTTACCCCATGGAGCCATGCTTCACTCGATCCCTTACCTCCAGGTTCTTTACATCCGTCCCGCGACTACCTTGACACCACACCCTTCTATCCACACATAACCCTCACCCCCACGACCATACTTCTCTCTCACTACAATCTTTTCACTTTCAGGTTTCTTAGATCTGCCCTGCGGTTACCTTCACACCGCATCCTTCCACGCACACGTGACCTTCGCCCAGTGGATCCGTTCTCTCTCACCACAGTTCACTCACCTCCAGGTTCCTTATATCTGCTATGCAAGCTCTCCCTTTCCACACCCTTCTACCTACTCATGACCCTCATCCGCTAAATTCGTACTTCTCTCTTACCACAGTCCTCGCACCTTGCCCATCAGCAGTTGTTTTTATAATGCTATTATCGCCACACTTCGAAATAATTATTTGATGTTATCACTATAACATCAAATGAGTGTGTGCATCAAATGAGTGTGAGCAACCAGGGTGTGCTATTGAATATTAATATAGACAGGTAAGACGTTGACATAAATAAGAATTGATACAAAAATAAGTGAAAACAATGTAAATGTGACATTAATCAACATTAATTATTATTGTAAGTTCTCAACTGTAAATAAGACAATATATTTTCATAACATAAAATTCAGGCACCACCATTTGTTCGCAACAATTCATTAAAATCTACAACTAAATTTTTTACTGAAACATTTCAACATTATTTCGTTAATATCATAAGTGACATGTATAAATATACTTGATTCTTCGCAGTTACACTTAGACCTATCTGATTCATCCACTTTTCGTTTATCCACCCGCGCCGTCTCACTTGTGAGCTTCTTACCCTCTCGTACCACGGTCTCCTCGTCCCTGTGCTTTCTCACTGTGTTTGACGCTGCAGGTCTTCGCTCCCTCACCTTCCTGATCTTGGCCCCTCTCCTCCATTAACTCTCGTTATTTCCACTTGCCTCGATACCTCTCATGTTGCACTACAGGCCTGTGACCTCTTCGCTTCTTCTCCATCGCCCCACCCCGAACCTCGTCCCTCCCCCTTATCCTCGTGTTCTTGGCCTCTTGCCTCTACCCATTTGGTCTCGACGTCCCGACGGCTCCTCGCACCTTCCTCTCCATCTTCTTTCCCCACGTTCTTACGCCTCTCTCTCTCTCTCTCTCTCTCTCTCTCTCTCTCTCTCTCTTTCTTTCTATTTCTCTCTCTCTCTCTCATTTTCATGAATAGGGGTCAAGGGAGGGAGAGGGAATGAGAGGTCAAAGACACAAGAGAAAGCCGAGTAAACAGCAATGTTGACTTCAAATGCCACATTGTTAAACCGGGATTAGAACTCAGAGGTTGATTGGGAGCGTTCTCATCAGTACACGCTCTCTGGGTTGCTTTTTTTCCCACGACCCGACATAATACCACAGTTCGCATGACGCTTCACTACCTCTTCCAGCCCATCTGTTATCTCCTCTGCACCCTTCGCTTTCTTTCTCTCCCCTGGCTCCCCGTTGCCACGTCCCTGACGCCCATTACTAGGTTGCCACCGCCCCGTCGCCCAACGCCCCCGGTGCCCGTCGCCCCCTGCCCATCGCCCCCTGCCCATCGCCCCTGCCCGTCGCACCCCGTCCGTCGCCCCCTGCCCGTCGCCCCCTGCCCGTCGCCCCCTGCCCGTCGCCCCCTGCCCGACGCCCCCTGCCCGTCGCCCCCGCCTCCCAACGCTCCCGCTGCCCGGCGCCCCTGCCGCCCATCGCCCTTCCGCCCCCGCCGCCCATCGCTCCGCTGCCGCCGACAGCCGTGCGCACGCGACGTGTATACAAACGCGCGGCGATTTTTCGTGGTCTCTCAGAGACGGGAGCCGCCCGCGTCCGCCCCTCTTCACTCCCCGCCACGAACCGTTGGGCTCTGCCCGTCCCCTCTCCCGGCGGCGGCCAGCGCTAAGCTGCCGGAGACGGGCGACCAGCTGCTACCGGCTTCTGCTTGTCGCTTGCCTCTCGTGCTGACTTCGGGGTCCATCTGGGGAACTGTGTTGCAATGAGTGTGCCGCTCACGAGGTGTAGGCTACTTGTTCCTTAATTCTGCGATCTTCTGATTTAAACTCTTAAATGCAAGTTTGGCCAGAAGAAAACGTATCCATTGTTCGATATTGACGCCTCCTATTTTTGATATGTCAATTATCAATTTGTTCCTATTCCAATAAGTGATTATTTACTACACATTTTCTTTGAAATAATATAATTCTATTTTTTTTCTCTCAGACTGAAGATGTTAAAAATATAAAACCAATCGTAAACACAAAGCCTTCAGAGGTTGCACCAACCTATACTTGTTGCAAGTATTTTAGATTCGAACTACTTTATTTTGTTGATTTTCTGAAACCTTTTAATTTTTTCAGTATCAGTGTGCTTTTTTTAGAAAAATGACGTGTTTAAAAATGAAGCTAGCATATTCACTTTCAACGCATCTTGGCACTCACGCAACGGCCAAATCCCCTTCTCACAAGTAATTGGAGTGTGGCGGGTGCTATTTAAATTCATTGGAAATGATACCCGCGTCCGCACACAAAGCGCCCCTTCACTGGGCGCCCACGCCATTCCGCACGTGTCACCACATCGAAGTGCAGCGCGAGCCCGCGGCGCCGGCGGCGGCCGCAACTAATCTGCGCCTATTACGCGCATAATGACCTCCAGCGCGCTCACACCGCTCGCGACCCCCGCGCACCTGCGCCCACGCCCCCTCCCTCTACCCTCCCCCTCCAGCCTGCCCCTCCCTCTGCCGCATTCCTGGCGCCCGCTGCCATTTTTCTCGCTTTGTGCGCTCCCCTCCCGTCGGCGCGCCGCCCGAGGAGCATTTGTTCCACGCGCAGTGGGGCGAACGGTAGGGGAATCCGCGAGAGCGCTACACGGAACGAAACAGTAACCGGGAGCGGTAGCTCAGTGCATCAACTGATGTCAGCTGATCAGCTGCATCAACTGATGCAGCGCCTCTGACCGGGAGGTCCTAGGTTCCCACTCCCCACGGCGGCGGCAGGATTTTCTACACTAGCTTTTCAGCTAGGTCGAATTCAGTCGCTCGTTCGAGGAGAATTCTCGCGGCCGGCTGCTCTGATCGGTAGTTTTCCGTGGTTTCTCCGATCAACACCACGCGAATGCCGGAGTAGTACTATAACAAACGGACCGCACGCGATCTTTCCTACCTCTTCCTTGCCCTATTCTCTCCCCTTACACACACACTTCCACTAACATGAACTACACTACCACATATTCCGGGAGACCAGTCGGGAGCTTAGAGCTTGTCCCGGCTGGGGTGGTGCCCCGCTGGTGGGAGAGTCCTGGTTGAGGGGAAACCCCACTGGCCGAAGGTAGGTCGGCGCCGGATCTCGCCATCCAGCAGGGGAAGATCACCGCCATTTCCCGAGAAAAAATGCACTTACCTATGCGCTTGTCCTATCCTCTCCCCGTACACACACACACTAACATGCACTACGTTATCACATATTCCGGGCGACCGGTCGGGAGCTTAGAGCTTGACTCGGCTGGGGCGGTGCCCCGCTGGTGGGAGAGTCCTGGTTAGGTGGAAACCCCACAAGCCGACGGTAGGTCGGCGCCGGATCTCGCCATTCAGCGAGGGAAGATCACCGCCATCTCCCGAGAAAAAAATGCACGACACTAACACTACTAATGACCAAAGCAGTTGACGTGCCCGGAAACACGAAAAAATCAATCAAAATCAATCAAACGAAACAGTAAAATGTGTGTCGTCATGGCAGCAACATGTTTACATCGATGAAGTGCGCCAATGAATCGACATTATGGTGTAACGCGTACAAATTTGAGATAAAGTGAGTAGTTATACAACCGTGATAAAGTTATGAGAATATAAAGGAATATGCACGGGAAGAAAGCAAGTTATTTATAAAACACGTTCATGAAAATCTATTTAGGAACTGACCAGTCAGCTGGACAAATCCATGTTCTTCCATTTTTATAGAACGAACGTGCATAGATCGAAATTGCCTAGTGATCTCGCTAAAAATGAATATTATTTTATAAACTTACCTTATTTATTAGATACGGTTTCTGTATTTTT
The DNA here is from genome assembly GCA_011170035.1 of Teleogryllus occipitalis. NCBI lineage: Eukaryota > Metazoa > Arthropoda > Insecta > Orthoptera > Gryllidae > Teleogryllus > Teleogryllus occipitalis. The sequence continues at coordinate 47,143 of BLKR01005774.1, read as the reverse complement.
ATTCAAATTTGCTCGTATTTTAAAGTAAAGGGTATTTTCGCGAATGATCTTCAGGAATCCAAATCGGCCTGGTCGGTCCCTTTGATGATTCTCCTATATCGTGTTTTAATAAGAGCTGTCGAGATACTTATTTCTTAAATAATTATTCCTTTTATTTCTTCAAAAACAGCTGTTTGTGTGCGGTTGGTGCGATAATGTTCCCCAAAATTTACTGACATTCGAACGCACACTATGTCCTTAATTGTCTCGCATATCTGATAAATACAAGGTGTGAGATTTCCACCAGAAGTATTTCTTAATTATGTGTGTAAAGATTTTCGAATGCACGCATGTTCAGTTTCTTATTTTCTACTATCCCTATTATACCAGTAGTTTTTTGACCTCTTCATGAAATGTGGATATTGTTTCATGATATTGGGCATTGTATCATTATTATAAATGATAATGAAAATTTTGATAAATGCAACTCAGTATTCGCTAAAGCATGCCAATGCAGTTTAAAATCTCACAAAATGTCTTATTGTTAACGTCGCTTCAATATCTAAACTACCACATTTCCTCGTGAAATTACTACATCGCCGTACTCCATGTTTTCACTGCTTCCATCCCACTGTGTGTGAGGGGGCCTCCGCCCATGGCAGGCGCGTGACGTGCTCTGTCGGGGCGTGGCGGGGAGGAACCGCAAGTCGACTCTGCCACCCCCCCCCCCCCCCGCCACCCGCCACCCTCGCGCAGCCGCCCGCTCGACAGACGGCGCGGCGCCCCGCAAACATATGCCTGCTGGCGGGCGCTGAAATGGAGCGCCGACTTTTATTCACTCCTCGAGGACGCGGCGATGAAATTCCTGCTCCAAATGACATGGGTTTAGCAAAAATGTGTAGTTTATTTGGCAAATGAAACGCAGGTTAGTTGAGTTTCAAGTGTTTCTTGTATTTGTTTTAAATACGCGATGGGAAATGAAGCTTCGCCTCCACGCTGACATGGCATGCGTAGTTACGGAATAGCACGCAGCGTTACATTGGACACACCTGCAGCAAAATATGGTGCACCATGTGTGTGTGATTAAAAATGTACATTAACGATCAATCTTCAATGCAATGTAACATGGCGTTATCATCCTCATACACATAATTTTCTCACAATACTCCCATATATTCAGACTTGCTGAAGTTTTATGAGAATAAAGTAATGAGTGTAAATAATATGAATGTGTTAGATATAGTTAGACGTTGAGATGATACGAAAATATTAAATGATTCTTATTTTTTTTTCATCCTATATCTCCTTTCGAGTCGTACTTTATTTCGTCAGGTGTGTTGAAAATGCGTTAGTATATATAATTGTTTCAATAAAAATAATTAGAAAATATATTTTGTAAATGTAGGGTTGCCAACAAAATTGAGCTCAAAAATCTGTCCTCATTGTCAGAACAAGGAAAGATAGAAGGTTTCTTCAAAGTTTATTATTATTATTATTATTATTATTATTATTATTATTATTATTATTATTATTATTATTATTATTATTATTATTTTAATTTGAATTTATTACAATTTTATTAATTTCAAAAAACATGAACATCTGCAGAATTTGCTTAAACATATTAAATTCTGAGTTTGTCTAAATCTTGTTCTGAGTGGTCCCATAATACCTTCCCTTTTTTAAAAAGTATTAGCGGAAGTCCTTGCAATTGCAGTGCACCAATGAAAGTAATGTAGAAAAGTTACAATAGAAAATTGCAACATTTACACTATAAGGAGAATTTAAATTGCCACAAAGTGTAGTTTCCTGTTGTTTAATACTTATTGTCTGACACTAATTAATTTAGTACATATCCTGAAACATGGAATCACTATTCACTGTGAGTATAGAATTAAACACGGTTCTGAAAATGTAATTGAAGTGTTTTATATTTATCTTAATCTATACGTGTATGTAATAGTGGCCTACAGTAAGAATTTGTTTTTCCACTTTAAATTGAAAACGTAAAGCATCATATATAATTATAATCATTACTTTTTTTTAGAGAAACACATGTTCAAATGATTGCAGGACATTGCGTAGTGACAATTACGATCTTTGCATTTTAAAAATTACACATGAAACTTAGTTATTAATAGCAAGCGATAACAAATTTGGGGTCATCCTTACATTTAATGGACAAATCGAGAAATTTTGTTTAGTACAAAACTCAAAATATCTTTCTAAATGAAAATCCGTAGTGTTTAAAATATATTCTCGTAGATTAAATAAAAATATTACTGCATATCTTTCTTTCTTTTTTTCTTTCTTTCTTTCTTTCTTTCTTTCTTTCTTTCTTTCTTTCTTTCTTTCTTTCTTTCTTTCTTTCTTTCTTTCTTTCTTTCTTTCTTTCTTTCATTGTGATCAACAAAAAAGGCATTTTTCTTTCTTATCCCTCATTTACGAAAATATCCCCGCAAAAGATAATGTTCCCTGTGCGTAAAGTTTAAGATCGTAAAATTCATTGAAATTACAGATACGAGAAAGCATGCCTCTCGTATTTCATAGCTTATGCGTCCGAGAGAAAATACAAAAGATAACGTAACGAAAAAAGTGTATAAATTGTATGAAATAAACCATGAAGGTGTCGCTTGAAGCGAGATAATCAGTGAGTTGAGCTTAAAAAAAGCGTTGGCGATGTAGAAATGATGTCGTTTACCCGGGGAGGCATAATTACATGCTTCCTGTATCCCGCTTCATTTTATTTTGAGCAAATTATCCTGCCTTCTCTGGGCGTCGCAGAAAACTCGCGCCCTCGTAGCCCCCTGGTGTCCGCTGGTGGAGCCTCCCTCCTCCCCCTCCCCCCTCCCCCCCTCCCTGTCCCCCTAGCCTTAACCCGGTGGAGGATTCCCTTTCGCATTCTGGGCTCACTCGCCTCGCACCCTCCCTTCCTCATTTGGCGTGCTTCTCTTCTTTTTTTCTTTCTATTTCTTTTCTTTATCTTCCTCTTTTTCTCTTACTGTTCTCATTTTCTCTCTTCTTCATACCGTTTTCCTTTCCCTGATTTTTATCTCTTTTTTTCTTTATTCTACTTTTCCTTTTTCTACCTTTGTCGTTTCTTCATTTTATTTCTTCCTCCTCCTGTTTAGCTTTGTTTTTCTTTCCACTTGTTTCTGTATCTTACTGTACTTCCTCCTCTGACTCCCTCCTTTATATTATCTCATTGTTTATTATGTTCCATCGCTTCTTTTGTCTTTACGTATTCTTCCTCATTTTATTCTTTTCCACCGCCCTCACCTCTTCATCCTCTTCCCAGCCGCACCTCCCACAAATCCGTTCGCGATTTCTCCCCGACACGCCCTTCTCTTTCCTCTCCGCGCGGAGAGTTATGGCGCGAGAGGTGGGGGCGAAGGGGGAGGGAGAGGGGGAGGGGCGGCGCCAAATCCCAGGATTTTTTAGCGCGCAATCAGCCCGTCGGAGAAAAAACACGGCGCGGTGGATAATTTGCGCGCGCAACGGGGCGGAAAACGCCAGGAAGGCGGCGGCGGCGGCGGGGGTGGCAGGGGGTGGTAGCGAGGGCCATGAGAGCGGTGGCGAGGCCATTGACGTGGCAGTCGAGGAGGGGGAGGTTTGCCTAAAACGCGATGTGGATTTGGAAGTAAAGTCGTTGAGGATTGACAATGCTGGCAAAGATTGGTGAGATATTCATGCATATCATTTTATAAACGAAAGATTTGCCAGGAAATGACATATTTCACAGGAAACAGGTAGTACATTGTTGTAAAAGACAAGTATTGTGATGCATAATATTGATAAATAATGAAAGGTGGTTGATATTTACTATTTTGCCTTTTTCCAACATTAACTCATAGCATAATATGTTTGTGTGTCTTGAATACTGAGAGAAATATAACGAATGAACTCAGAAAACAAAAGAAAGCCTGAAGTTATCCTTATTCTTTGAAGATTTAATCTCAGAACTGGAATTTTCACGTATGAGAACCAGTAGAAAACGCAATTACTATAAGTAATAAAACCTGCATTGCCTTGCATTGTCTTCTCGTGAATGGAGCAGTTTCTGGCGGTAAAACAGAATTGTGATATATGGCGGTGTCTCAACAAATAGTCTCTTAATGTAGAGTTTTGATATAGATCTTCCCTCAACATTATAAAAATCTTGTAATATTGAGAACTCTTTACAACTGTTTTACTTCATATTTCACTTCAATTAAAACACTTCTTGTGGCATTTCTATCAAATCATTTGATTTTCTCACTTGACAACAATTTGATCCAAATTTGGGTCAATTCAATCTCAACTATCCCTAATGAAACTCAATGGAAACGTAGGCAAGTTAAAAAATTAAAATATTATTCCAATTACACATATTCCTCGTGATATTGCCCGGCTCTAACATAAAAATGGCTCAATGCAACACACCCGTATATCTATATATATAAAAGAAAGTCGTGTTAGTTACACTATTTATAACTCAAGAACGTCTGTACCGATTTGGCTGAAAATTGGTGAGCAGGAAGCTTAGAGACATGAGACGGACATAGGATACTGTTTATCCCGTTCGACAGCGTTCCTGTGTGAGAACGCACGTTTTCGCACGTTTTCTCACGTTTTCGCGTGATTTCGCATGTTTTCGCGTGAAGGTACTTAACTGAAGAGTGCAACCTATGCACCAAAATACAGGAACAATAATGAATGATTAATCTACTTTTTTTTTATTTTCTAATAAACAATTTCACTTAATAAATTCCAAAATCTGCTTATTTATTGCCTTTAACAGCCGGTCCCTATGATTACAGATTTGTATTTCTCTCTTAAACAAAAATCAATTCCAAAAAAAACGCTCTGCTACGTAATAGATTTTTTAATTATCTATTTAATATCAGAGCGTTTTATTTTAAATTCTTCTTTGTTTGAGAGAAAAACACAAATCTGCAATTGCTTTATTATCACGAGTGCAACAAGGATAGTACAGTTTCTCACAGTGAGTGCGACGCCAGAAAAAGATGGGACCGGCTGTTAAGGCGGAAGAGAGTTCGCCGGGTCAGCTAGTTAATAATGTAAAATGACTACGAGGCATTTAGCGTACGACGGAGACGACGATCCAAGAATTCTGGCCCGGAAATGAAGTATTGTAGAGTGGTAGATCGTTTCTTGTAGTCACAGTGGGATGAATTTTCGTCACCAGCTAAATGGCTAGGACGCACAATGCTTGGATGGGGGGTCGGCTGTTCTGATCGGTCGTTTGAGTGATCGGTTGACTCAGACTCCGGATAACAAGAAATGGACCGCACACGAATTTTCCTTCCCCTCTATTCCACTCCCATCCATATGGCTGGGCGATGGACTTCTCCCCATCCCCAAAAAGCCTTACCCAGTGATTTAGACAGCCTCTGGCTGCACTGTCTGTAGCCTGTGTCAATCAGGTTTTTCGACTAGTTTCCCTGATCCATTAAGAAAATACTGAGATCATCCCATTATTTATTAATGTTAATCATTATAGATTATAAATGTACTTCAGTATGCAAGCGATTTGCTGAGTTTTCCTTTAGTTAGTTAATAGCTGACCCGGCGAACTCTGTTCCGCCTTAACAGCCGGTCCCATCTTTTTCTCACGTCGCACTCACTGTGAGAAACTGTACTATCCTTGTTGCACTCGTGATAATAAAGCAATTGCAGATTTGTGTTTTTCTCTCAAACAAAGAAGAATTTTAAAAAACGCTCTGATATTAAATAGATAATTAAAAAATCTATTACGTAGCAGAGCGTTTTTTTTTTGGAATTGATTTTTGTTTAAGAGAGAAATACAAAGCTGCAATCATAGGGACCGGCTGTTAAAGGCAATAAATAAGCAGATTTTGGAATTTATTAAGTTAAATTGTTTATTAGAAAATACAAATAAAAAAATTAAGTAGATTAATCATTCATTATTGTTCCTGTATTTTGGTGCATAGGTTGCACTCTTCAGTTAAGTACCTTGTGATACACGACATTTTTTGTTTTATTATCAGGCGCAGAAACAAACAACGCAGATGATCTTCCGACCCGTGAACATGCCATATATAATTGACCATGGGAAAAACATGGATATTCTAGATTCAAACCACAAACTTTCAAGGATTGGCCTTGTGATTTGTTGATGGTCATGGCGAATGCAAGACGGATCGGAAATTGAAGTCTTTTAAATTGAAACGTCATATCGCTATCATTATCGCCTTCTGTTATCAGTGCGGCGTTACAACAATGGGTTACAACAGGCAACAATGACCGCTAACATGCGAAATCACGCGAAAACGTGCGAAAACGTGCAAAAATGTGCGTTCTCACACAGGAACGCTGTCGAACGGGATAAACAGTATCCTATGTCCGTCTCCTGGCTCTAAGCTTCCTGCTCACCAATTTTCAGCCAAATCGGTACAGCCGTTCTTGAGTTATAAATAGTGTAACTAACACGACTTTCTTTTATATATATACTAGCTGACCCGGCGAACTCTGTTCCGCCTTAACAGCCGGTCCCATCTTTCTCTCGCGTCGCACTCACTGTGAGAAACTGTATTATCCTTGTTGCACTGCGTACGTGCAAAAACGTGCGTTCTCACACAGGAACGCAGTCGAACGGGATAAACAGTATCCTATGTCCGTCTCCTGGCTCTAAGCTTCCTGCTCACCAAATTGGTACAGCCGTTCTTGAGTTATAAATGGTGTAACTAACACGACTATGCATAGATATAACGGCGAACGAAAGGCGGCTATCATTATCGCCTTGTTATCAGTGCGGCGTTACAACAATGGGTTACAACAGGTAAAAATGACCGCTAACATGCGAAATCACGCAAAAACGTGCGAAAACGTGCAAAAACGTGCAAAAACGTGCGTTCTCACACAGGAACGCTGTCGAACGGGATAAACAGTATCCTATGTCCGTCTCCTGACTCTAAGCTTCCTGCTCACCAATTTTCAGCCAAATCGGTTCAGCCGTTCTTGAGTTATAAATAGTGTAACTAACACGACTTTCTTTTATATATATAGATAACGGCGAACGAAAGGCGGCTATCATTATCGCCTTCTGTTATCAGTGCGGTGTTACAACAATGGGTTACAACAGGCAACAATGACCGCTAACATGCGAAATCACGTGAAAACGTGCGTTCTCACACAGGAACGCTGTCGAACGGGATAAACAGTATCCTATGTCCGTCTCCTGGCCCTAAGCTTCCTGCTCACCAACTTTCAGTCAAATCAGTACAGCCGTTCTTGAGTTATAAATAGTGTAACTAACACGACTTTCTTTTATATATATATATATATATAATATATATATATATATATATATATATATATATATATATATATAGATGATGGGAGTATAGCTGCAGATTTAGGACATTATTTTATTTGCTACAATATAAAATGAAATCTATAGTTCATTCACCGACACAAATAATTTTTTTACTTGGAAGCGAACAATTCAGTTTTTAAATGTTGGTAACTACTTTTTGTTGATAGGTACTTTTATTCATCATTCAACTACATAAAATAAAATTAGGAGGCAGAGTACTGGAGAAAACAAAATGTGTGTATAGTATATTTCTCCTGTATACGTCACATTCATTTTGATTGATTATTGACGAAAAATAAATTTAAAAAATAAAAATTAATCCATACAACAATGTCAGGCCAAGGCTCGAATTAGATAGTAGTACGTGAGAAATCCGGAGAAATACTGCAATAAATGGTGTTCATTGTTTATTTTACACTTGAATTGTAGTAATGGCGATGCTCTGCATTTCTTTCACGTGCGCACAGTGAAGTGGAACACCGCATTGATGAAGCCGCCAAGCTGCTGGGTGCGATCAAGACAAGGGCGCCACATTCCGCGCCAGCAGCGTGGGCTATAAGGGCGCAGGGGGCGGGGCTACTTCGCACTTGGGCGTTGCATTGCCGGCATTTCGCAGCAGAGGCGCGGATCTCTAGTGCGCCACGGGCCGCGTTAAGCCCTGGCGGGCGATTATGCCGGTTTCGCAATTACGTTTCGGAAGCGAATTTAGGGAGCGCGGCGCATGCGCGCCCAGCAACGCGGTTCCTCCAATATGTAGATTCGCAATATAACATTCTGTTTCAGGCTCCCCGCACGCAACCGAGTTTCGTCGCGGGAATTTGACTTTACTTTGCTCTATTGCCGGCAGCCGGCGAATTTACTTCTGGCCCTGGGAGCGATATAATCGTGTTGTGCCGCTACTCGCTCGGTCTTCCCCCAGGAGGCAAAATTTCTGTGTTCAATTAATTGCAAATACTCTCGTTATCGTGGTCAAATTGAGTGTTCTAACAAATAACGAAAACGTAACATTGTCACGTGCTTTAAACATGGGGGGGGTATTTGAAGAGATGAAAAACAGAAATTGCTGAGAACGAAGAGAAATAGTAGAAGGTACTCAGCACTGGTTTAAATATAATTTCTCATTTTAACCGTAATTGTGAGAATGGTTCATAATTCGAAGTAGTTCCAATAAGAGGCTTAAAGTAGAAACTGTTCTCATTTCATGGACGTAAACGTTCATGTTCATGCTTTAACGCTACTTATTCACTCTGATTTGATACACTTAAAAACACTCCCCATGCTTCTCAAATTGTTTGGGAAACTATAAATTGAAATTCGTGGCAAAAAAGGGACTTGACTTCGCACTATTTTGCTATCAGAAAACTTACTTTTGGTTCTGAGAGATATGTAATTATTTCGTGCCGGCAGTTGCTAGTACATTTTCCATTAGAGACTGAATTTCGATGCTTAATTAATTTTAAACATTGGAGTTATCGTTGATGAATTAAGTACTCTAAACGAATAGCGAAAAGTGGACAATCGTTTCGTACTTCACATGTTTAGTTGTTAATTGAAATGATTCTAAAATGAATTAAAACAGAGACTTACTTTGTTAAAAGTTCATTCCCAAGACACGGACATGTTCGTATGAGTTGTGGAGCCAGGACATTTAAATAGAAACATGAATAGTATAAGTATAAAATTTAAAAGGAAACTTTCATTGTCTACATATATCTAAGGCTATTAGTCAAATATATATCATATGAATACCTATATATTACAAAAAATATTCATATCACTTTAAATCACACGCTCTTCTTTTGTTTGCCGCACATTTGTTTACACATTCAATTTTCTTGCAAAACATTTCCTTAGTAGTCGAGTTTCCTCTACTCGGAGAACATTCATACGAGTTCTTTTTAAAGTAAAGAGAAAGGAAAGGTTACAATGCAGAAAGGAAAAGTAGCGATATACAATGCTAACTCTTGTTAAATGATCCACGTCGTGGTCACCAAGAAATGTTCATCATGCGCACTTGAATACCTTGCGGAGACAACGTGTTTGCAGGCTGGCTTCTTTTTCAACATCCGCTGCCGACTCGTAGTCCTGAAGGTCCCAAAATTCTTAAATATGTAATCGAATAAATATGGATGGGGAAATTGTATTATTACACCGTTTCCTTCTTGTCTCATCCGTATGGCAGGAAAAGAATTTCCGTCACATACGAAAACACACGTAATGCCTCACTCGGGACGCGCATTCTGAAGGGAGCCCTAAAACGAGCTATTCTTAACGAAGCGGAGACGAAAATAGTTGGGCGCGCGCGGGGGCTCCGTCGCAAATCCCTGGGGAAAAGGGGCTAATCTCCAATTTCGCCACTCGCGCGCCGCGCGGGAACGACGCCATTCCGAGCGACATCGGATCCAGGCGCCCCCTTCCCCCTCTCCCTCCCCACCGCCTCTCTACGCTTTCTTTCTTCCTTGCTTTCTTTCTTTCTTCCTTCCTTCCCCGCAAAGACGGCGCACAGTGGTCTGCAATCAGCACTTACGCGGCCGACATTCCGAAATTAGCCCTTTCCACTCTATGCAACGAGTGAAATACACGTCCTACAGCTCGTACGACATTGCGAAGATGACAGGGGAATAGTGCCTGAAAAAGAAATTTATAGTTGCATTTTAAAATACCAAAATGACCGAGCGAGCACGGAGAATGTTCATGAAAAATAAAGTCAATATGCTATTAAAGAGAACAAATTTATTTTACTTTTGCACATGCACATATTCATTTAAAAAATCTATGTATGTATGGTTCAGATCAAATTATATATATATATATATATATATATATATATATATATATATATATATATATATATATATATATAATTAATGCCTACAATCTATTAATTTTTATGAAGTTGTTAAAAAATACAGGCATTTAAACCTTTTCTAATACTGACCTAAAATTTCACCCTTTACTTCTGCATTTAAACTTATATTGAAAAAACCAGCATCAGAATTTCAACGCATAAGAAATGTTTATAAACACCTCTAAATCATTAAACGAATACTTCTACGTCGTTCTTAGGAGTTTACAAAAGCTTTTTATAACGTTAAAATTGAATTTAATTGTGCTGGAAATTTTGAATTTCTGCCGCCTGATATTGCCCCTCGTCCACCGTGCGGCGTGGCGATGGCGGTGAGAGCGGCCGGCAGAGAAGGAGATGGTCGTGGTGGGGGGAATGGACGGGGGGGAGCGCTTAGGGTGATAGCGGTGAACGCAGTGAAGAAGGAGAGCTATTAGTGTGGCGGGGGTAGTTGGAGGAGGTGGCGGAAGGGACGAAGGCTTTGCTCTGGCTGAGGATGTGGCTGTGGCGATGTGTACGTCAGTGGCGGTGCGGTGGATAACGGGAGAGATTTGTGGCGGATGAAGTGGGGTTAAGACACTCTAGATCGGGTACTCAAGAGTTCCCTATAGTGGTATGTGCAGTATGAGGCAGGATGTGAGCACACTGGCTAAGAAATGAGGTGGTGATGTAACTGACAGCGAAGAGAGGCTGCAAAAATGAATGATGTTGCTGTAGAAAAGAAAGAACTTATCCTGACCCCTATATGATTTCAAACGTGTAGACTTCTAGAATGCAATGGATCCCTGTGAAACATTATTTCTGACCTTCCGTTTGAATAGTATTGATAATTGTTAAGTTATGATGACTGCAATTCCGGTGTTATAATCTTTACTTACATCGTTTTTTATATATTTTCTTTATTTTATTTTTGTAAAACAGAGTTCAAATCTTACATTATGTTTCTTTGTACAGTGCTAATGAAAGAGTGAAACAACGAAGAAAATAAAGACAACAGGAAATGAAAATACCTCAATAACTTACAGCTTACTTACTTTACTTACTTTGCTTAACTTACATTTTAAACTTGTATATACTTACTTATCGGTAATAACGTTTTTTTTCTGGGGCTTTTTCGAGCTTCAGGGAATGTCGATTTCGACTATTCAGGTGCCCACTTTGCCCCTCCTGGAGATATATATTAACCTATACATTGACACACTTCGGTCTCCTCGGCCTATGGTTAGCACTCTCCCAAAGCCTCCCGCGACAACACACATACATGAAAGACAAGGGACCCACACTATACCTACGGCAGAACTCGAACCTCCACCAAGAACTGAGGCAATGGATCGGCACAGACTCTAGCCACCTCGGCCATCCAGGTCCGCATTGGTAATAACGCCTTTATTTTATCTATTTATCAATAATTTACCTTAGTATTGGGTTACATCCTGGATAGCGAACGATTTAATGAGAGAATGGTAATACTGATATCTTGTTAAAAGGCAGTGTTGCTGTGAGAATCCGAGAAAAGAAAATGAGCCTGAAAAATATGACACGAACGCAATTTCCTCATAATACATTTCGCCTAAGCCTTCAAACTTCGATACCTTAGTGGAGTTACTGAGAACGGCGAGATCGGAAGGAGGGAGATTTCAACGCAAGTGGCGGTGAGAGGTGGCACACGGTCGATCTAAGCAACTCTCCCACTGGACATCCGCATTCCGCCAGGGTGAGCGGTGGCGGAGGTGGAGATGAAAACGGAGGCAGAGGCGAAAGCAGAGGTAGAGGTGGAGATGCAGGAGGATGCGGAGATGGAGGCGGAAGCGGACGTGGAAGTGGAGGTGGAGTAGGAAGTGAAGGTGAAAGTTGTCTGGCTTATCATATGACTGGATTGAAAGTTGGCTCTGTAATGAGTTGGGTTTTATATACTTAGTCAGAACCCTAAGATAGCTCAGTAGGGTTATTTGAATTGGATAGTCAATATTTCGTGCAATATTCACATGCATGAATATAATTATAACATGTAACATTTATTCACTTCAAATGCACCAGATCTTGTAAAAGAAAGGCCCATACGCTTTGCATAAAACTAGAGCTTGAAGCGTCGAAACTCTGTAGAGACAGACTAGAAAAGTTCGCCAGCGCAAAGGGGGCGGAGAATGAAGTGAAGTGAAGGTGCCGGTGGTGAAGATGGAGAAGGTGGAGGAGTAGGAAGAAGAGGAGAAGGAAGAGGTGGTGGCGACTGTGGGTGCCGTGTGAAAAACCGGAAACAAATGGCGCACGCCGAGCGCGCCGGCCGAGCGGGCGCTTATCGCCCCGGGGCGGCGCGAGGCGGGGCGGTGCGGGGCTTGGTGGGGCGGGTCGGAGCGGGTCGGAGCGGGACGGGGCAGGGCGGCGCGGGGCGGGGCGGCGCGGGGCGGCGCGGGGCGGCGCGGGGCGGCGCGGTGTGGCGGGGCGGGGCGGAGCGTGGCGGAGTGGGGCGGAGCGGGGCGGGGCGGGGCGGGGCGGCGCGGCGCGGCGCGGCCGTGCACTGTCGCAGCGGCGATCCACCCACGCGGCGCGGACTGCGCCTTCCTCGGGCCCTTGCGCCGCCGCTCCACTTCTGCTAAGTAACAGGCCCCGGATTAGGCGGCCTTAGCCTGGGATTACGCTGGAACTGAATGAACACTTTCGGGAGGAAAAAGTTAGCCCTTAGTGCAAACTCAGAATCATATAAAATGTTCGCAGGGCGTTTATATTCTTATATTTTTACACTACTCAAAATCATTGACTTTTCATACTTGTACAATACTTGTCTCGTAAGTCTCCTCAGATGTTGCTACGGATGTACCATATTAACGTTATTATTAACGTTCCTGGAAAAATAACAAATTGTTAAAATGTGAATAAATTCTAGGAATAACTTATGGTTATGGATACGTTCCCACTCAAATACATGTCTAAAGAGTGACGTAGAATTTTGAAAAACTGTATTTTCAGTATGAAATTTGAATACAATAATCCTCTTCAGTGCATTAAAAAGACATGATATCACCTATTTGGGTTCTTTTGGATATAAATTGATTTTATAAATCTTTTCATTTTGTCATAGATTTCTTTTATTTGCGTTAGACAATACTAACTCCATATTTTCTAGTTATCACTGTACGGTATATATTTAGATACAATTTTTGCGTAAAAACATGTATAGATTTTGCGTCAAATTCGGCTTCAGATGTCATGCTGACGTTGAATTTGGCCAAGAAAGCGCCAATTAAGGAGAACATTGAACCGCAGGGTTGAGTTCCTCGGAAGAAACCGCGCTGGAAGAAGTCCCGCGTTACAAAACCCCGCGTCGCCGCCGAGCGCTTGGAGCATTCGACAGCGCATTGAGGGAGTCGTCGCAAAGCCAGGGACCCTGAGACGGGAGATACTTTCATTACCACCCCCTCGCACGTCCTCGACGACCGCGCAGCCCTCAATCGCCGTGCCGCTGAGCTCCCCTCGCCTTCCGGCGCGCCGTCCTCGCGACGACGAGGACTTCCTCGGCGGCGACTGCGACGAAGGTGGAGATGGAGTCGAAGGCGTGTTTTGAGGCTGAGGGAGAGGTGGAAGTGGAGAGAGTGGCAATGCCGATAGAGGGTGTGGAGACGGCGGCGAGGAGGACGGTGGTAGAGGATATGGTAGGGAATGGTTGTAATGAAGAAGGGTGCGGTGGGTGTAGAAGGGGAGAGGGCATTCATGGAGGTGATTACACCGAGGGTGCCAGCGGCGACGAGAGCGGGGACGGCGCGGCGAAGACTGTGGGGGCTGGGAAGGTACTGGCAACGGTGGAGTCCAAGGTGTGGTGGGCGGGGTTTGTGGAGGGAAGGCGACGTTGCGGGCGGAGGCGGAATGGAAGTGGGGGCGGCGTGGGTGGTGAGGCAAGCGCGGGAAGCGAGCAGAGGCTGCGGTTGCGACGGGAGAGGGCGGCGGTGTGGGCGGGGCCGGGGGTTTGGCGGCTCTTGAATGGGGGCGGGCGCCGAGAGGCCGGCGGTCCGCTCGCTGACTCCGCACTGCCGCGCCGTCCGGAGACTTCTTTGTGCGCGGTCGCGGCGGCGGGCGGGGCGGGGCGGGGCGGAGGGGCGGGTAACGGGGCCATTTACCAGTCAATCAGGCGATCGGCGGGGGCGGGGGAGGGGCGGACGTGCGCTGCAGACGCGAGGGCGACGCGCATTGAGCGGCGTTTACACGCACGAGCCCGCGCGCCCACAGCCCTGGAGCCTCCGTCGCCGTCGCCTGCGGTCGTCACTGCTGCGCATTTCGCCTTCGCACTCGATGACTCGACAACTGCGCACGTTTTTGCTGCCACTCCGCCTCCAACGTAGCCACCACCGCCTTAAGTGCTGCAAAAGTCCGCGTTCTTGTCGATTTACTCCAGGATTACAAAGAAATCTTTGAATGATACTGGCGATAGTAGGGATTTTTTTGTAATGTATTCCTCCTTCGAGGAATGGGAGGTATATTATTATCCTCTTTATGATATGGCCATCCTCAAGTTGACATTGGTTTACTTCTCTTAATATTATTAAGTTATCATGTTATTACAATTTTAGGTAGAAAGGGAGAGGATTGGCAAGAGGGATACGTATTGGGGATTTGAATAGGTTTTTTGAGAAACTTGATATAAGTGTCTCGAATATGTTTTAATAATAATGTTGCGTGAGAGGCAGAGAAAAGGAAGAACTTTGTCACGAGTTGATCTGTTTTTAACTCCACTGCATGTTGTTAAATGTTATAACTGTTTGATGATCGTGTCACTAAGCAAATCTACGAGTATGAAAATGCTATATTTTCTTATAAACAAGTGACATGTACGTCTTCGTAATCTAAATCTTCACACTTCTTTATAAATATCGTCAAAATTACTCATTATAAACAACCTCATCCATCTTTCACAACTGAAAACTATTTACAAAACAGAAAAAAAATGGGTGTTCATTACGACTTAATATACTTGTATTACTAACAGAAACAAAAACTGGGTGTTCATTCACGACTTAATATACTTCGTTATACCTTAGCTGGCCAGCCCCTGCCGCCCCCGCCCCCCGCCCCCTGCCGCCCCGTCACCCCCGCCGCCCCCGCCGCGCCCGCCGCCCTGCAACCCGCCACCCCCGCCGCCCCGCCACCCCCGCCACCCCTCACCACCCCGCCGCCCCACCACCCCGCCGCCCCACCACCCCGCCGACCCACCACCCCGCCGACCCACCACCCCGCCGCCCCACCACCCCGCTGCCCCACCACCCCGCCGCCCCACCACCCCCGCCGTCCCGCCACCGGCCGCCCCGCCACCCCAGCCCCGCCGTCGCCTCCCCGGCCCCACCGCCCCGTCGCCCCCCCGCCCCCCGCCCCCGCCCGCCGCCCCCCCACCAACCCCGCCGCACCCACCCCGCCGCCCTTCCCCCCGAACAGGCTTCCCTCGGCCATTTCCGCCTGGCCAGGGCGTCCGCCGCTGAATCGCCGCGCCCATGGCGAGGCCGTGGCTTTGTGAGGGAGGCGGCGGCGCCGCGTGCGTGGGTGGGGCAGGGGCGGGGGCGGCGCCACCCAGATGGAAATAATTGCGGCGGCCGAATCAATCGGCGCAGGCTGCAAGAGAACGGCGCCGGCGGCAGGTCACAGGGCATCAAGGGGCGGCGACTCGGCCTGCGAGGGAAGTTGAGCGACGACGGCCAATTGTCGACTCTGCCACACGACAAACGCTCCACGTGCGAGGGGAATGCTCGCAGTTGGACGGGGGAGGACAGATGCGGACTCTTGTGGTGGACAAAGAGCAAATGAGATGGTGGGTCCATGAGGGAAGAACAGTTTATTATGGGCGGCCATGGCGCACTAGTGGGTGATCCCGGCTATGACGGATGGAAGGGAGAGAGGAGGTTTATGATGGTCAGGTGCGGTTCTTAGCGCCTTTACCCGTGGAATCGGAGTACAAATCCCTAACAATCCGTGTGTAATTCGTGGAAAACGAAGCAGGTTTGTAGCACGATTTCTTGGGATTGTTCCATTTTCCTTGCTTCTCTAGCATTGCTCCATCGTCATTCATATCATCTCACCTTCTACATCCGCTCATCAATTCATCTTATATGTCCCATGGTCTGTAAGTGATTGTCCCAAATCTGTAAGTGATTGTGATTATTCGGATATATTCCCAAATAAAGACTAAGATTACCAATAAATTTTGGACGGAAAGATAGATTTGCGAGAAAGTGCAATGGGGAAAGGCGTGTTTGGTGGCTGAGAAATGCAGGCTTAGACGATGGTATCCGGATGTCGAGAGTAACAAGCGTGGAAAAGACTGTGAAAAGCGGCAGCCATGTTCAGGAGTGGGTGTATGGAAGAGACGGTAGAATGGAGATGGCAACGAGAACGGCGCGCGAGACGGGGCTGATGAAGACTGATGGAGCAGGGGCCGCGCGGGGGGAACGTCGCCCTCGTGGACCTCCAAGGGAAGTCGTGCGGGAGACGGTGGGCATCAGGCGGGCGACGGAGGGAAAGCGGTGGTAGTTAAGCCCTCGCCGGGGCGACGGCTGGGGTGGGACGCAGATTGTGAGGTGATGAGGGGGCTGGGGACGGTGACAGAGCAGTTCGGGGCGGGGGGGGGGGGGTCGGAGCGGTTCAGCCTCGCCCTCCCAGGGCGCGGGCGGGTCACGTGCGTGGGCGTGGGCGGCGCAGGGCGGCAACGTGCTGGGCGTTCGGCGTCGACTTGCGCGTGGGGAGCGTGCTGCACGCTCGCCATCCGCTGCTCTCAAGCAGCTTTGGAGTTTGTAATTTAGTAATCATCTTCACTAGTTAAGAAATTCAATCTCCCGTTTTCTTTGTATTGATCCAAACATTTAAGCCGTGGTATACTTCTCCTTTTTCATGAAGTTCTGTGTTATTGTTTCATTAGTAATTTATCAAGCATACAGCGTCAGAATCGTTCAGTTTCTTCGGACACAGTTTTATTGTTTAATAAGATTCCAATGTTATGTGCCTTTCACTTGATTCGTACGTTTTAAAGAAGTCCTTTTCTTCAATAATGTAAAATAATCAGCTACATTTATGCCTTCAAAAAAATCTCTTACTTTTTGTCTTAAAATTTGCTGCTTCAAAAATGTAGTGAATTTGAAATTGAAGAAAGTGTTCATTCTAAACGGAGGAACAATATTTAGTAAAGAATGAATTTTTTACTCTTATAGGTCAATGATTGTTAGTGATTTCTTACTAAATATTAGTGGAAGCTATCTGTAACATTTTATAACATATGTAGGAATAAAAATTAAATATCCGGGAGACACTGCGTCATAGGTGCAGATATATTTAGAGTGATAGATATATAAGTAGATAGATTTGTATAAAGATAGATATGGATATAGACAGACGGACGATATTGTCTACGCCCGCGGAAGACCCTAAGCTATCAGGAATAAAAATTTTCTCGATTGCAATATTATTAGATTGAACATCCTTCCAGGCGATGTCTGGCAATCCCCATTACCTTGGAGGCCTCTGTGTGCGTTGCCGGCCCAGGCCGCGCCGCGCAGGGACAGGGCGACGGGCGACGACCGGCGGCGGCGAGGGCCCTGGGGGCGACGCCGCGGGCGACGCTAATTCCGCGCGCGGGGACGCCCTGGGCGGCGCTGGGCGGCGCTGGGCGGCGCTGGGCGGCGCTGGGCGGCGCTGGGCGGCGCTGGGCTCGCTCGCATCTCGGCACGTGCGACCGCGCCTAACCCTCCGCGACGAATTGGCGTTCCCTTGGCCAAATTCAACGTCAGCATGACATGTGAAGCCGAATTTTACGCAAAATCTACACTTGTAAAACATGTATCTAAATATACATACCGTACAATGACAACTAGTGCATATGAAGTTAGTATTGTCTAACGCAAATATAAGGAAAACTCCGACAATATGAAAAGATTTATAAAATCAATTTATATCCATAATATTCCAAATAGGTAATATATCTTTTTAATATATAGTTGAGGATTATTATATTCGAATTACATACATTCATAATGAAAATACAGTTTTTCAAAATAATACGTCACTCTTTAGACTTGTAATTGAGTGGGAACTTTTCTGTTACCGTAAATTATTTCTAGAGTTTATTGATAATCATTTTAACAATTTGCAATTTTACCAGGAACGTTGATTATAAGGTTAATGTGGTACATTCGTAGGTGATGTAGTAGTAAGAGCACGCGGCTCCCACCGGTGGCCCTCGACGACATCCCCGTTCATCCACATCGAAATTCATATAGACTTTTTTTTTCTTGTATACAGCTCATTGTCTTAACATAATTGAAATAATATCAGCATCACCCGCATATCGAATTATTGATCCCAGGTTAAGCCGTAAGAGTAAGATATTGAGGTACTGAGATACTAATAAGTAATAACGTAATTAGTAATCGGAAATGGCGTCTATTCGTTAATCGTTTTACAGAACTATTTACTCCACAGACGTTTGGCCTCTTGTGGCCCAAATGCACTTGCCCCGAGACATTCGAATTAGATTCAAATCTTGTTTTCTTGCCTTAGGTTCGTGTTGCCGCACCGTGGGGTAAAAACTCCACAATCATATCTTAACATCAATAGGTTTAAGATGGTTAGGAAAGAATTCCTTAATTGGCGAATTGAAATTTCAGTTTTAGATGAAATTGTTGGCGGATACTTCATTTCAAAGAGCTTATTTCAATTCCATTATTTTGTTTATTCATGTAAGGGCAAATACAGTACGATTTCAAAAATGAATGTTTTTATGGTTCATTATTTTTACTTGATTTAATTAAATGAAGTTTGAACATTGAATAGGTTTTTTCATTTCTTGCCGGATAAAATATTCGTCTTTCAGAGCCACAGTATGTTGTCTTTCTGCAATTGTGTTGATCCCGCTATCTTCCGTCTTTTGCTGTTTACCGCTGTTCAGCCCTCACCATCTTCATCGTCTTCAGAATCCTCAAGTCACCCTCGCCGACCCTAACATCCTCGCCATTCTCAGCGCCTTCGCACTCCTTGCTGTCCTTGCCGTCTATGCTCCCTTGCCATCCCGACAGCCTTTGCCGATGTCTCTACCCTCCTTGTCCTTCCCATGTCATCCCCAATGCCTTTGCTGACGTGGCTTCTGTTGCACTCCTCGCCTTTGTCATTCCCACAGTCTCGCCGCCCACGCCCTGTTGCTATCCCCATTGCCTTAGCCATCATCCCTACCCTTGTACCCTTCCTTGTCCCTCTCTTGTCATCCCCACTGCCTTAGCTGTCATCTCTACTCTTGCACCCCTCCTTGCCTACCTCTCCTTTTGTATCTCTACTCTCCACACAGTCTCGCCGCCCACGCCCTGTTGCTATCCCCATTGCCTTAGCCATCATCCCTACCCTTGTACCCTTCCTTGTCCCTCTCTTGTCATCCCCACTGCCTTAGCTGTCATCTCTACTCTTGCACCCCTCCTTGCCTACCTCTCCTTTTGTATCTCTACTCTCCACACAGTCTCGCCGCCCACGCCCTGTTGCTATCCCCATTGCCTTAGCCATCATCCCTACCCTTGTACCCTTCCTTGTCCCTCTCTTGTCATCCCCACTGCCTTAGCTGTCATCTCTACTCTTGCACCCCTCCTTGCCTACCTCTCCTTTTGTATCTCTACTCTCCACACAGTCTCGCCGCCCACGCCCTGTTGCTATCCCCATTGCCTTAGCCATCATCCCTACCCTTGTACCCTTCCTTGTCCCTCTCTTGTCATCCCCACTGCCTTAGCTGTCATCTCTACTCTTGCACCCCTCCTTGCCTACCTCTCCTTTTGTATCTCTACTCTCCACACAGTCTCGCCGCCCACGCCCTGCTGCTATCCCCATTGCCTTAGCCATCATCTTTACCCTTGTACCCTTCTGTGTCCCTCTCTTGTCATCCCCACTGCCTTAGCTGTCATCCCTATCCTTGCATCCCTTCTTGACCACCTCGACTTTTCAATCTCCGCTCTCCCTCACAGTCCTCCGCCAACGCCCTGATGCTATGCCCATTGCCTCAGCCATCATCCCTACCCTTGTACCCTTCCTTGTTCCTCTCTTGTCATCCCCATTGTCTTAGCTGTCATCCCAACCCTTGCACCCCTCCTTGCCCCCTCGCTTTTGGTATCCCTGCTCTCCTCACAGTCCTCCGCCCACGCCCTGTTGCTATCCCCACTGCCTTAGCTGTCATCCCTATCCTTGCCCCCCTCGCCTTTGGTATCCCTGCTCTCCCCACAGTTCGCCACCCACGCTCTGTTGCTATCCCCATTGCCTCAACCATCAACCCCACTCTTTCACTCTTCCTTGTTCCTCCTTTGCCATCCCCACTGCCTTAGCCGTCACCCCTCCTTGTCCCCTCGCCGGCCCCACCTTTGTGGTCCCCGCCCTCCGCCGCTTCCTTGGGGGAGACGCATGTGGACGTGCGACGCAGCGCCGACTGCCGGAGGCCATTTGTTCCCACTGGGCGACTTGGGCACACAGGAAACCTAATTGTGAGAATTGGAAAACACAAGACGCAGACCCTCAAGTCAGTTTACCGGTGACAAAAAGTGCTCCTGTTGACTCGCAATTCATTGGACGACTGACGTGTTAAAGGCGAGAGTGTTGTATGTTCCTTGGCGAGCAGGAAGGCTTCAAGAATATTCGCAGTTACACAACTGTTTCACTTCTATGAAATTATGCTGCCGCACCTGAGAATTTGTCAAAAACAAACCAATATTAGTAGAAATTCTTTTGGAAATTATTGATTTATGAAACCTGTAACTAGTCATCCGTGTTTGCACAAAAATAATAAAATGAAAATTCACATGAAACCTATAAAATTGTATGCATCACCGTTTTAAAACACCATTTTAAATAAGTGTTTCAGTTCCATCAGCTTTATAACGTCTTTCGTCATTTCTATTAAGTCACTATATTGTACGACATTCCGACCTCAAAATGTATTAATAATTCATTAAGTACATTTGTCTCATAAAATATCATGTCTATCCATGTTGCGAAATACAAATTCGAAACACATTTACAACAGCATCGTTTGTAAACTTTCATTAAGAGATATGAATTGAACCATACTCTTGCAATTAATATTTTATAAACCCAATTCAGATCTGTTAAATATTTATTCCATTTTATTCGCCAAATTGCGCATGAACATTACTGGAGGATTTCATTTGATGTAAATTTGAGTGCAGTCAAATCAGCTTGCAAATTAATCGGTGAAATGGAAGTGGAGAGGCGTGTAATAATTACGAATAATGTTAATATGCTTATGAGATTATTTGCTCATTTGTGCTCGTACTTTCGAAGAAATGAAGATTTCAAAGATCAACGTGACATAAATTTATTACTCGACAAAGATGTTTAGCTCCATTGAACACTTAAACTTGGAATTTGTTTGTAAAGTCACACAGTAAAATAGTTGAAATAATTAGATGTAGAGTTGTAGTAAATAGTCACTTGTAAAATATCGCTCTAATATAAATGCTAGGGAGTAATAATCAGTATTTTAAAATACCAGACAAATTTTCATTAGTTGTACCTTAGCCTAGATTAAGGAGTTCAAATAAGACTAAGGAGTCCTAAAGGACAGATTAAGAGAGTCCAAACAAATAATTCATTCTAATATACGTAATTTTTTGTTTTAAAAATTATTTTAAATATGTTTTATGCTACGATGATATCTATTAGATAGAATATTCTTATAACTGAACCTCATCATTGCGAAAAAAAGGATTCCAAGGTCGGGAAAGCACTCGGGCCAGGTTCCCTCAGCCCATTTGAATGCTTGCGTGTCTATGGCAAACGCTGATTACGGTGACTGAAGTTTCCGCTCTACTTTGAGTTCCCTCCCCCTCCCTCGATCGACGCGTTTGAAAGGCGATTTCTGCCCCCCCCCCCCGCGAAATTTCCTTCTCGCGTTTCGTGGCGGGACCACTTCCCGGCGAGAGGGCGAGCAGGCCTCCCCGCCCCCCGCCGCAAACGCTACGCCGCGCCTCACCGCGACGGCGAATATTTGATCTCCCACGTCGAGGGGGCGCGGCGGCCCGACGACGCGTTCCGGACACCGTGACTGCGCCGCACTGCATCACGCAGCTGTCCGGCTTACGCAGGCCCTAAGCCCCACCATCCGTCTCGGACCCCAGCCCTCCTCGCAGCCCTCGTCCGCCACCGACCACGTCCTCACTCGCGTCACTTCAAGTCGTCCTATTGATGTACGTTCTTCTCTGCTTCTCCAGCTTCTCGCTTGTGTCGTCCTATCGAAGCACGTCATTCTCTGCCGCTCTAACTTCCCCACACATTTATCTTTCAGAGAACGAACCAATAATGCTTGGTTAATGCAAAGATTTGTTTACAATATTTGTTGATGGCAAATTTTTGTAAGCCTTTTTTCATTTCGCTACTTAAAGAAATATATGGTATTTCCAAACAAATTATTTATTAAATAATTCTCTCCATTTTCATGATCACATTTCCGGAATATTTAACACATTTTAAGGTACTTGACTTTTTAATTTTGAGATATAAATAAATGTAGAGATATAAATGACAATGAGATATAAATAAATTTAGGGTTGCAGAAACCTGACAAAAGTGCCTCCCTACATCGATTTGAGGGGTATTTTTAAATCAAAAACTTCTTCCTATTCCATTCCTATAACCCAACGTCTTTTCCCAATATTTCATCCATTCCGAACGGCCCCCTCCTGATCTTCACAAGCCACTTACTCTTGACGCACGCTGCTAATTCTGCCGCTTCCTCACGTCGCGTCGCCTTCTCCACCCTTCACCCACCCCCTGTCGCTCGCAGGCAGCCGCCCATCGTACCTGCGGCCTTCCCCGGCCTTCCCTTGCCGCACCTGCCAACGCCATCACATTGACATGCCACTGCCACCCCTCCTCCCCCCGCTCCCGCACTTCCCCACCCCTCCTCCCCCGGCCACCCCCGCCCCCGGCCACACCGCCCCCGGCCACCCCCCCGGCCACCCTGGCCCCCGGCCACCCGCCCCCGGCCACCACCCGCCCCCCGGCCACCGCCCCCGGCCACCCACCCCTGGCCACCCCCCCCGGCCACCCGCCCCCGGCCACCGCCCCCGGCCACCCGCCCCCGGCCACCCGCCCCCGGCCACCCGCCCCCGGCCACCCGCCCCCTTCGGCCCCCAGCCTCCCCGGTCCCCGTCCCCACGCTCCACGCTCACCATCCTCCCACGTCCCTTTTCCACCACGACCCCCGTCCCCTCACAGCCTCCGGTCCCCCGCGCCCCTGGCCCCCACCGTCCCCAGGCCCCTTACAGCCTCCTATCCCTCACCGCCTCCCGTCACCCCGCCCCCGTCCCTCCACCTCCCCCGTTTCCCCGCCTCACACCTCTCACCGCCCCTGTGCCCCCGCCCCCGGGCAGTCAATCCCTGCTGTGGAGGGTCGGCGAGGGGCCTCTTGGTCTTAATCCGCGGCGTTCGGGGTGTCGCCAGAGGGCGGGATGAAGCGGAGCGGCGCGGAGCGGTGCGTGATTGAGGGGCGCGACTTTTCTGCCGCCCGCCGCCCCCGCCGCTCGGCCCTTGACGCCGCCGCCCCCTCCCCCGCCCCCCGATGTCAGCTGCTGGCGACACCGCGCCCCCAACCTCCGAATCACATGCGGTGACGCCCCCGTGAGGGACAAACTAATTTCTTTCTGCGTCTCCTCTTTGCCAGATTTCTAGATTTTTTCTGGAATGTTCTGTTCTCGTTTCTTCTTACGACTCCTGTATCAACCATTTTAATTCTGTTTCTTTTCAAGAACATGCTGTATTTGGTACATTTATTCTGAATGTTCTATTTGAAATAATAAATATTTTTGTATCTACCACTAAGCAGGTAAAAGGAATATTTTTTAGTGAATCTCCTTGTCCTTGGGGAGGTTACTGTTGTTTATGATTTTCTTCCTAGGCTACAAGTTGATTCCGTGTTGTTCGTATTTCATCTTTTTAACACATCAAAGTTCTATTTCCTGAAGTGCAATGATAAAGATATATTTACTTGTAATACCTAAAATTCTTACATTATCAGCTGATATTTTCTTAGTGTTCCCAGAATATGTTTTTCAAGTAGTTTTCTCGCGCGTTATATCATTAACATTTTTCATCCGCTCAGCTTCTGATACGATTAATCCTCCACATTTCGTCTTGACAATTTAGCTGTACTTAGATCTTCGGTAATCTCGACTCCCATTTCCGTTGTCCCATTATGTTCTGAGATTTTTCATTGAAATTTAAAACTTTTATTTTGTTGATTCTCGACATTATAGACTCAATTTTATTCTGATCATTTTAAAAGGTGGAAAAAATCTATTGTTCACTCAATTTCATCAGATGCGGCAATTCTGATTTTCATGCAGTTTAGTTGTGGCTTCTTGTAGGGATAATTGGTATTCTTTCACATACGTTTGAAGAAGATTAAACTACATTTCAGATTTCTATGCTGTAACATCAGATGAAAGAGTATAAAGTATTTTTAAATATTTCTGTGTACTTTAATCAGTAAACCAATTCACTCGCAAACAATGCCAAACTTTTATTGATACTCCGTGAGATTAAATAAAACCTCCCGCAGGCAGAGGTCATCTGCGTCGCTATGTAAAACAAGAAGCCTCCTCTTCCATCTCCATCAATCTGCCCGGCCAAATTAATATTTAATGAGAATGAACTCGTTCCAAATGAAACGTTGGCTGGTCAATGTCACTTGGTTTCCAATAAACCTCGTTTCTCATGACATCATACAATTTGTATGATCCACAAACTTACACGTTCCAGCGCTTACCGTAATCAACTTCAGCCCCAATTTCATTACATCCATTCCGGGGGCTACGCCGTACCCCATGACCAAACCGCTACACATCACCACCGCTACCGCTATCACCATCGCATCTCCTCCAGCCACCAACGTTGCTGCCAACCCAAAACCCGCTCCCGCCCTCTCGCCGCCCTCCCGCCGCCCTCGCCGCCACATTTGCCTCCTCCACCGTGGTCACGATCATCGCCACCCACAATATCACCACCGTCATCGTCCCCGCGCCCGCCGCAATCGTCACCCCGTCATCTGGCGTCACCATCGCCTGTGCCACTGCGTCGCAGTAGAGCGCTTGGGGGTTCATCTGCAAAATTGCTGAGCTTAAAATAATAAATCTCGCCCAGCCGACTCTAAACAGGGCGCCGGCGGCTATCAATGAAGTATGGTCGCCGAGTCAACAGCGCTTGTTTGAAGTTATTGGGCGCGCCGCGAGGGGCGGCGGCGGCAGCGGTGGGCTGGTGGGCGAGAGGTCCTGCTGGCGGGTCGGCCCGCAGGGGGACGGTCGGCGGCAGCGGAAGAGTCGGCCACCCAGGGGGAATTAGGGGATTCATTGTTGCTGTAATAAGCTTGTGTTCGTAGGCATTGATGGTGGCAGTGGTTCGAATTAAGGCGTTTGGTGGGAGGGTAGGCCACCTCACACATTCCCGTGCACACATCTTGATTCACCTTCGCCGTCGCCCACTGATCCAAGAGTAAAAAGTATGCCAGCTCAGGTTTTACTGGAAAATATGTTTATTTTTACCGTCTCATTTCGAAGTAGTTGTATGTATCAATGAAAGTAAGAAGTAATTGTATTGATTGCAATATTTTAATTAAGGCGGGATCGACGCAAAAGTCCTACGGTAATGGTGACAGAAGTAAACCTGTGGTGGTTTGTTCGATATATTTATCACTGATCAACCTGCAATATTGTAAAGATGTAGTGATATCAGCATAGAAAAATTCGAAGTCTGGGGCCAGACACAATAGAATCCCATGTGTGATATATAAACACAGATACGAACGTAAGGCGTTTATAACATATTACCTTCTTAACGAAGCACCCAAAAAGCGAAAGACATGGGTAGACTTAGCTGTAATCTTTGACTCTACCCGCAACCATCATGCAATCTGTTTTCCATCTTGCAAGTCTAACGATCAGTATGGAGTAGAAGATGGCTTCGTCTCATTATGATGTTTTCCAAAAGGTAAAATGAAGTAATTTTTATAAATAAAAGTCAAAGGACCACTATAAAAAAACATGAGGCCTTCCAAAACAGCAACCATTTTTTTTGTTTCCTAACGCAATGAGACAATTCTGCACGCATTGTTCCATGTTGGCCGATTTCCCTTAACGTCGTTTGTTTAGCAGGAGAAATTTGGAGGACTGAGTAGGGTGTTGAAAATGAACGGAGAACGCTGATGGTGGGAGTGGCAGAATCGCCAGGGTGGTGTAACCCTGAAACAGTAGTGTTAGCTCTGTAAGACGGTGGCAAATCTAGTGTAAACGGCGGTGGTGGCGCCGGCGTCAGGTGAGTCTCACCGAGGGAGCTGAGGGTCGGTGAGGGATGAGGGAGGGGTCCAGTGGGGAGTGGTGGACGATGGTTTGAAACTGGTGATGTGTAGTGGGTAGCGGTGACGGGCAGCGGGCGGCGGACGGCGAGCAGAGGGCGGCGGGGAGTGAGCAATTGGCGGGGAGTGGGCGGGCAGTGAACGGCAGGGCAGGTGGCGGACTGTGGGGAGTGAGCGAGCTGCGGGGAGTGGGTGGGCGGTGGGCGGCGGGCAGCAGGGCAGGTGGCGGGCGGTGGGGAGTGGGCGAATGACGGGGAGTGGGCGAGCGGCGGGCGGCGGGCGGCGGGCGGCGGGCGGCGGGGAGGAGCGAGTGGCGGGGTGGCGGCGGGCGGCGTGCAGAGGACGGTCGGCGGGCAGAGGGCGGCAGGGAGTGAGCGAGTGGCGGGGAGTGAGCGAGTGACGGGGAGTGGGCGAGCGGTGGGCGGCGGGTGGCGGGCGGCGGGCGGGAGTGAGCGGCGGGGAGTGGGCGGGAGGCGGGCGGCAGGGCAGGTGGCGGGCAGCGGGGAGTGGGCGAGCGGGCTGCGTAGTCCACAAGCGACCTCGCGCTGCGCGGCGGTCGCCGGACCGACCAGTGATATATGGGGCAGCGGCGCCGGGGTTTGCATATGCGAGCGGCCCTCGGGACCGGCCTGCCCCGCCTGCCCGCCAGGCCCGGCCCGGCCCGGCCCGGTCCTAGCAACCCGCTGCTCGGCTCCCCGCGGACCACGCTTGCCCCTCCCTGTACTCCCCGTCGCGCCACACCACGCCACACCACGCCCTGCCACGCCGCCACGCTGCGGCAGGTGCGTGCCCACGCAATGGACGGAGCCACCTCTGCAATGAGGCAAAACATGTTCATGGAGGCAGAAGCCAAATGACTGATATTTACACTGAGAGCGGGCATGGCCACAGAATTGAAGTTCGTAATAGACAAAACCAAAAGATTCTATTTATTTACAATCTTACTTTTCTACGTCCCAATGTGTGTCACGTGAACACTCTTGAATTTCTAGGCATTGACTTCCTTCAATATCACCCATTCTCTCACCATTCTCATTTTCTTTCTCGCCACTCTTGTTTCTTTTCGTTGTCTTACACAGCCATCTATTCCGCACGTCGTTTCGTTTCTGCAGATAATTCTGCAAGTACATATCCCTCTCATATACAGTATTTCCATTGAATATCGTGGGCTCTTATTCCTTACTCGCCTCCGAAACGCAACATTTGCCGATCGATGTTCGCGCGACCGTTGCGCCAAACGTCCCCCTGGCGCGACGCAAGCATGCTCGCCCACCACTCGCCCGCCCGCCACTCGTTCGCCCGCCCGCCACTCGCTCGCTCGCCCGCCGCTCGCTCGCCCGCCGCTCGCTCGCCCGCCGCTCGCTCGCCCGCCGCTCGCTCGCCCGCCGCTCGCTCGCCCGCCGCTCGCTCGCCCGCCGCCTGTCCGCCGCTCGCCCTTCCACCGGTACTCTTTTTGAGCGCTGCATGGGTGGATGCCACTATTTTTCCATTTTGTCGGCGAACGGAGGGGAGGGGGATGAATTAATGCGCTGGTCAAAATGTTAACTGTTTGCGGTACGCGAAAAACACATTAAAAAGTAATGTATTTTTCAGCTCCAACGATTAAAAAACACTTAATAAGGCTTTATATGCGTAGAAAACAAAACATTTCTTTTGCAAAGCAAGGGAGTCGTTTCCTAACGAAAAAGTGGACGTTTACAGATTACGACAGATTTATATATAGATATAGATATACATGTGTGTGTGTGTGTGTTATTAGTTAAATTTATGTAAGAATTTAGTTATATTTACAGATTAGTGATTGATGGACATCCATAGTCGGATAAATGCGAATCAAGAGAATGTGACACTACAGTAATTTAGCGCACACTTTGTCGCATCAGATGGGAAAGTCTCCCATTTCGCAGTAACCGTTCTGCAAAACCGCTTTCTCGACTTCCCCCGCTGTTGGTCTCGTCACTGCCGTTGGCTCGCGTCCGTCCTTGCGTTTGGCAGTCAGGCGGCGGCGATCGAGTTGCGAATCGCAGCGCGCCGTTTGTTCCGCCCCTGTGCGTTCGGACGCGCGCAGTATTTCGTCCCGCAGCGGAATTCTCGTTGACTTTGCTGCCCTAGTGGGACGTCGCCGGACGGCCTTTTTTGTCTTTGCCATTTCGCCTTTGCGGTGTCGAGTTCAGACTCTGTCTGGAGGAGAATTCCGTCTGGTATAGAACGATTTTCCAAAGATGAGCCAAAGTGACAGCTAGTGCTGGCAACATAACTGATGGTTCTGTGGTCGTTGTTTCCCCCACCCCATCAGACTCCCTCCCAGCATTCGTTCGTTTGCAGTTGGCTAACTTGTAAAGGGCTTCGACGCTTCCTTTTGTGATGTCCTCGTCAGACAAAAATATAGTGCGCCACGAGAAATAATTGAAATTAGAAAGTGCAGTGTTATGTGCTCTTTTGTAAAAATTATTTTTTTCTTTAGAGACTTTCTTCTTTCGAGACTTGAATGCGAGATGCGTACCGGTGCACGTGTTTCCGGATTAAAATCATTTTTTTTCTATTTACATTAGTGGAAGTTTTCTTTTACTCATTGTGAGAGCATGTTAAGAGATTTTTCACACTCGTAATTAAATTTAAATATTTTTCGGACTCGCGTACGTGCATATACCTCAGCGAAACTCTTAGATTTCTGTATAGGGATGTTTTCACACGAGCCATTAGCCTTTTACGAAGGGGCGTGGCTGATCAGCTGTCGCGGCGGAGGGATACTTCCCTAAATTACATGTGATGTTCACTTGTTATGCGAACTGTCACTTTGGCTCATCCTTAGGAAAATCCTTCTATAGTTTATAGTGGTTCTCCGATTAATACCAGGCGAACGCCGAATACTTCAGTTCATTTTTCGCTTTTCTGATCAGTGGTATAGAAACCCAAACATATTTTTTTTAATTATTTCGGTCAGTCAGTTGTGAGGGAGGTGCCCGCTTAAAACGCTTGCCCGTTGAACTCAAGAAAGGTATGAATATTATCCATGACTGGCTAAATTAAAATTTTCTAACCTTAAATACCTGTAAATCAGCTGTTATCCAGTTTTCTTTATCAAATAAAAAACTAAAATCTCCTAAAACCGTAGCATTAAAAATGCATGATATCAATTGCACATGCTTACTGAATTCTATGTGCCATACCTTAAAAAATGTCTAAATGTTAAAATCTTGGAATTGTAATGTATTAGTATATAAAGTGGGATAAACATATTGCAAGTATTTGTATAAAATAACGTAAGAATATCGGTATTTTCTTATTCTTCGATTTATAATTTCTACTACTATTCTAAGATTAGTTAACACTGGTTCAATCTGTATTACGGTACAATTTTCTGGGGTGGCATTGTCCAGGTATATCTTCGAAATTACTACAAAAACACATTATCAAAACCTTTTTACGTAAATCATTACTCTAAAATGCTAATTATTAGAGAGTTTGAACTATTTAAAATTCATGAATTATATAATTTACCATTTTTATGGTACATTCATAAAACATTCACACCAATTTCCAAGTAGTGACTCAATAATTTTGGAATGAAATGAAACACCACTTCAAGTTATAAACATTTCATGAGTTGTGGCTCTAGACTATATAACTCCGTAATTACGCATAGACGTGAAGTTAGTAAATTTCATAACAAGGAGATCAAGTAGTGTATTAAAATATTCATTGTCAGTTATGTAAACAATTAAATGACTTATATACTGGATTTAGTTAAAATAAAAATGCCCATCTTTTGTTCATTACTTTCTTTACATTTGTGTAATCGTATCATAATGTGCTTGTTACGCTAGTTTTCTTTTGTTTGTCCCAACACATGTTTTGTATAATATTCTGAATGTATGATAGGATGCTGTCGTGTAAAACTGTTACATTTTTATAATTGTATTGTTTTTGTTCCATCTTATTTTGGTATTAAGTTATAATCTTACTTAAACTGTTCCCGAGCTCAAGCATTTGCTCATTCGGGTGCACCTATTGAATTTGTTAACTTGTGTGAAATGAGTTAAAAATATTATTGTTATATTGTTATAATTGTATAACGATTTTTATGAATCATATCTTTCGATGGTTGATATTATGTTCGTCTGTATATAACAGTTATTTGCAATTAACGCAGGCAGTTCAAATTTGCAATTAACGCAGGCATTTGTAATACGTTTGCCTCCTTCATCTCACTATCGGATACAAACTTCGAAAAAATATTTTTTAATATAGGAGTGTACAAAAATAAAAATCAAATTAACAAATGCATTCTTATCCAGAGATTATAAAGAATTGTATTTATGCAAAATTTTATATGGAAATATTGTAGTAATATTTTACTCAGTTCTCAAAATTACATGACAATACGAAGGGATGTACGAAGGTTTGCGCGATGTTGTTTACTTCTCATACGGCCATGCCATAATATTTGGAGTCGTTTGATTACTAAACAAATTGAACGAACAATTCACATAATTAGATTACTTCTATAAACGTTGACGCGATTTCAAATGATTGTTTTCAATTTGCGTGTAAATGACCCAAAATATTTTTTTTATTAATAAGAGAAAAGTATACCATAAAAGTTGGGTATAATTTATATACCTTTAAGCATCGACTCCAGTTTGATGAGCTTTCGCATGTAATGATGCTACTGCTGTAATACGTTTTGCATAAACAACAAAATCGATTTTCTCCCTTTTCACGTTATGTAATATGCAATCGATAAATGTTTCGAATGCGGGCAGATAACAGCACACTTTCAAACGCTCTGCGTGTGTAGGTGGTTTGCCAGTTCATTGGATTTGGTTTTGAACGTGCTTGCGATCACCATGTCGCTAAATAAGCGTGCAGTTTGATAACACTCTCGTACAAGTGTTGTTATAGGTTTGTCCGGTTAACAACATTTCCAAAAGGCATATTTTAATATCCAATTTACAAGAAAAATATTCTGATGGCATTCTACATTTATTTTCCCAAATATTATAGGATTTTTATTGATTTTCATGTTCCCTTGAACAAATTCTCAGATACTTAAATATGTTTAAAAGGTATATATTGATAACTATGTTATGAAGATGGAAGAGAGAATGGGAATAATACAGGTAAACGAGTAAAACCAAGTCTATGGAAGTGCCAAATTACATTGATTATTGAATAATCAAATTTAGAATGGAAGTCTATCAAACCGAAAAAAGTTTGGGAGGACTCATGTTGAAGGACATTAAAATGCGAAAGAGTTCGCTCAGAACAGAAATGCTGCGGGAGAGTTTTGGATGAAACCCGTCCAAGGACAGCATCACAATTGATGATGATGAATGCAAATACTTTTTAATCAACGTAATCGTTACCTCTTTCACGGTAATAGATCACTCCCAGAGGCCCCATTTTTCGAATCGTTAGCTTCAGACGGACGCGTGCAGTGTCAGCGAACATTTCCTCCACGAAGCCTCTCAGAAGCTAGTAATGTGCAGAAAAAATATTCCCCTACGAATTATTTTGCGTAGCCAAGGTTAATCATAAAAGTGAGTGTTAAAATATTAATGTAACATACAGTTAACAGGAAACGAGTCCCTGATTCAACAGTCGTTTCAATAATATATCACCTGTTAATCACAGCAAACATTTGAGCCTAAGATGCACACACGAAATGTAATTAAGTAAATTCAATACGATCATTTATTTTCTAAAGTTATTATCAATTTCTTTGGAGAGCATTCTTGTAATAATTTGTTAATGTATCTACCATATCAAGTACTTCGTTTTGAGTCCACAAAATTCCGTTGAAGAGAATCAACCTTGGACGCCACACATATTCTTATTAGTCCCGTTAAAATAACTGCTCAATTCTAAAAGTGACACAGATAGGGCCTAACCATTCAAGAAGCGTTTCTGCGGCGAAGATCATTTCTAGATACACACGTTCTAGGTCGTAAAGTCGACTAAGATTACAATTCTTACGAGCCATACTTGCACTTGAAGCAAGACGTAAGTCCGTAATAACACGAAGAATATCTTTAATCAGAAATCACCGTAGACACGTCCAATAAAACTCGATTTTAAAACTAAATTAGCTTCAATAACCAAAACCAAGATAAAGAAACGTACTAAAAAAATGCATTTCTTCTTCCAGTTATTAATATTGATATACAGTAAAATATAGCTGGCATTGGAATATGTATTGTAATTAATGTCTCTAACAATTTTATTTAAAAGATTGGCAGATTTCAATGGCTTGCTGCCTACTTCATATCTATCATTTGTAAGTAACGCGGTTCCCATAGGAATAAAATACGGTAGATCTGGATAAGACGGCTGAACCCTCAAATTGTGAAAAAGAATATGATGATAAGAAGATACTTTTTTCATCACTGATCTCGCCGCCGCTACCAAACAAATGCACACATTACACCTTTAGCTCGTAATGGTCGCGCCCTTCGGATCGGCTGATCTTCCCCAGAAGATTCTCGACGTGGGGCTCGCCTCGCACGGCGTCGCTGGGCGGGGTTCTGGGGGCGAGGTCCATGAGCGGGGTTCTGGGGGCGAGGTCCATGGGCGGGGTTCTGGGGGCGAGGTCCGTAGGCGGGGTTCTGGGGAGGTCCATGGCGGGGTTCTGGGGACGGTGGGCAGGGCTCGAGGGGCGTGGCGCAGGGGCAGGGAGCGGCGGCAGGGATCCATGGACGGGACGCGGGGGCGGTGTCCGTGGGCGGGGCGCTGGGGCGGGGGCGGGGCCGCGGGCGGGTCTTAAACGTGGCGCCCGCGAGCGCGTAATGTTCAGTCGAAGCGCTCGGCACGACGCATTCATCTTCATTAGCGCGCCGCTCCACGCCCCTGCCCCCGCCACCGCCCCCGCCACCGCCCCACTCTTCGCCGCCCCTATAAATATGTTTCAGGCCCGTGACGCGCGCGTGTCCGTGTGGACACGTGTATTTATACGTATTTTTCACCAGCCGGACTGTGCGGCGGTGGCTGCGATGGGCCGAAAGGAGAAACAAAGCAAAAAAACAACTCAGATAAACACAAACCGAAGAATGGTTCTTATCGGAAAGGAAAATAATTAAAAATCTAATAGAAATAAAATGAATTAGATGCACATCTTTATAAGTCAAGGAGTAAAATTTGTTATCTATTTATTCGAATGTACAAGTTACAGTGTTGTTACAACTTCTCAAGTTGCTGTTGTTCAAAATATAACTGAAACTATAATTCATAATTTCATGTTTTCTCGGTAAGACCTTCTTTCATAATTTCTCGAGATCTCCAATCTTTTGTCCCGTGTAAATATGCAATAGAAATATAATTTTATATTAAATTACATGTTCGTGAACTCAAAAGCAAAAGAAATGAACTTTATTGAAATAGACCCAATTATGTGAGTAAATAAAGATAATTCTACTTGTGACAGTTCGATATGTCACCATAAAAATAAATGTTCAAAACGAAAAGAAAAATTGAAAAAGTTATTAAAAAGAAACATTC
The DNA here is from genome assembly GCA_011170035.1 of Teleogryllus occipitalis. Lineage (NCBI taxonomy): Eukaryota > Metazoa > Arthropoda > Insecta > Orthoptera > Gryllidae > Teleogryllus > Teleogryllus occipitalis. The sequence goes on along the minus strand of BLKR01005774.1, from coordinate 13,123 downwards.
TACGATTATCGTATTTCTATACGTGCTTTTCTCCTATTTATCGTAAAAGCATGCTTCGATATAACAAAGAAAAATAAACTTTACACTCTGGGGGTAATTTCGAGCCCCAACATTACAAAATGAAACACGTTTATTTTTAAAAGATTTTCTTTTACACTAATGTACCTTCCCATTTTTTTGTCGTTTGAAACATTCCCTTTAGAATTACAAACAAAGTCTGCACACTCTTAAGTTAATTTTGACCTGACTGTTAAGAAAACAATTTATATTTATGCATTGCATACTTTTATTCATCCACAACGATCGTTTTTTGTTTGCCGGTCAGAACGCCTGCTTTGGAATCAGAGCAAAGTACCTGTACGCTTTTGCGGTCATTTCGACCCACTGTCCGTCCGGAGCTCGCGCGTCATCCCGATCGTGTCCCCGCGCTTTTTATTGATAGGCTTAGGCCGCCGGTGGAGGCCGGGGCGGCGGCGGGGGTGGAGTTTTGATGGTGCTGTTCCGGGCTTACCGACTATTTGTTATCACTTTTTTCTTATTTTATATAACGCGCGCGGTGTGCGTGAGCGAGCGGGTGCTTTGGGGCGGTGAAATGAATCACACCCTAACGCCCGCTGCGGTCGCTCTGTCATAAGCCGCGCAGCGTCACACGAGTTGGTGATGCGTCGAATTAAAGTCGTCCGCAGTTGCAATAGCCTGCAAATAAATATTGTCGAAAAATATTGTATGAGGATTCCAGTGTAGATGGCATTGAGTCTAACCCCATTTTGGGGTATAAACTAAAGAAGGTTACATGGGGAACAAAAATGTAGTCAGTATGCAGTAGGTAAATTTTACTGTGTTTCACGAGGTATCATTTTATCTAATGGCAATGCAATGATTTATTTTCTTGTCAAAATAGTGATACATTTTGAAATTTAATATATGTTATTTATGGAACCAGTCTTTTTTATTCTAGTATTGGCACACTTTTTGTCCAAAGCATCCATATCCAATATTATTTCCTCCATTAACCCCCTATTTGAAGCGTTACATTCTTTAAAATAACTTTCATGCCGATATCAAGCAATGTATTTTTATATTACATACATTTCTCTGTTATTTCAGGTACGTATGCCGGTAACCTGCAGGTGATAGATGTAACAGCGTTGTATGTGAGTATAAACGTTGTACTTACTGATACACAATTTATATTCATTTCTAAGAGAAATGGAAATGGAAAATTTATAAGACATAATGATTTTAAAATAAGCTTGGTGTTATTTAAAATTCATGCCTAAGTACTTCCAATACATTTTTTTGTATTTCGAATGGTATTTAAAAATAAATAAAATTCTATTGAAAATGAAAGAAGAGTAACACTTGAATGCAACCGATACTGTTTGTTTTTATTGTTAGAAAATCATTTTTTGTTAAAAATTGTAAGATAAATAAGTTACATATCCAATTATTTAGAATGATTGTGAGGAACAAATGCATTTCCTCCCAATTTTATTATGTTTCTCCTAACTGTATTGACTTTGAGATTTTAATTTTATAATTAATTTATCGCACTTTATTCTGACGAAGCACATTTCTATTCACAAAAAACTAACTTTAAAAAAATGAAGGATGTGCTTATTACTGGAGAATTAACTGAACCAAGGACGACCAAAGTATGTTCAATGATTGATTGATGCAATTAATTCCCATCGCTTGTAATGACTTGCAGCTATCGCAGTTATTAAGATCATATGAACACAATACATGTCTCCAAATCTTAAAAAGTAACCGAATCCAAGCATGTTTGACGAACGAAGCTAGACGTATTCCTATCTAATTAGTTCTAAGTCGTATATTACTTTTAAACTATAATTCTAGTGTAGTAAAAAGTAGCTTACCAATAGGACTTATTTCCATCTTGGAATTAGTTAATCTGAGATTAGGAGTAAAAGGTCAATGGTCGTTGTGCGATGTTTTGTCTATGAGTCTAATAATGTTCTTTCCATCTACGAATTTGATTACGCGCCTGTCGCAGTAGAAGTTTGACTTTTAAATTTACAGTAGAAGAAATAAGAATATATTCATCGTAATCGTAAATTATACAAGCTGTACTTGTTAAAATATGACCCATCCCTCATAATGTGTTTCATATTCCTGACCTGTGAGGTCTTTACTTAAAAGTATTTTCATTTCAACAAATTACTATTGTGATATTGAAATATATAACATAATATTTTACATAGTGATATTGAAAACAAACGAATCATAAATCTCAAATTACATTGCGTATCGGCTCGCAGTTTCAAAGCAGAGTTTGTTTAAAATCAATCAATGGAAACATGTCAGTAAAATAACATTTCACTATTACTTGTTAATTTGAAATACTAAAATAAAGGCACAAAATCAATAGTTAATAAAATCTGTTCTGTATTCTCTCTCTACATTTACAAGAATATAATTTAAAAAGCCTCCCTTTCTGCCGCAGCCACTTAAAACATGTTTACCAAATGCAAACACACAGAAAATAAGTGGAAATGACCACTGGCGTGTAGTACTCTAGCTCTGTACCACAATTTCCATGTTAAGCCGAAACGTTAGAAGGCTATTTGGGGGAATACACATACATTTTGGATCAATTTTTCTGCAAAATGGCGCGGGACGCTTGGTGGGCAGTGGCGGGGAGTGGGAAGGGGCGGGGCGGGGCGGAAGCGGGAGATGCAAATGCGCCCGCTGCCCTCGCATGCTCTCCCCTGTAATTAACAGTGCTTCCCCTCGCAGCGAACGCGTGACTGCAATCCGCGCGTTGGGCGATGGGCGATGGGCGATGGGCGATGGGCGGATGCGTGGGCGTCTGGCGTAAATTCCGGTGCTGCCGGCCGCCCTCTGCCCGTTGTCCGGCGCGCAAGCATTTTTTCATAAACAGCTACGGATAACTGAAACCCTTATGGAAGGTGTCCGTATTATGAATGGCGATCATTCAAAAACAGCGGAGACAGGTATGGAAGAAGATGGAGGAAAGCAATTAATGATGGAAATAGTTTTTTCAATGTTTCTTCATCAAGACTAGTATCTTCACCAGAGCTGTATGAAATAATTTCATATCTCTCAAGTACTTCAAAAGACATAAAACTGATTGTAAAGTATCCATCACTGCAGGTCTTCTTAAAACGGTTTAGACGAATAAGGCGGTGAAGAGTGCCCCCAAACCAAATCGATAATCGTGATACTCATCTGAAAGAAAATAGAAAATGCTTTAGATTCACAAAAAATCATCTTCCTAGGACAATCTGTTGCAAAAATACAACGAGAAATGTGTTTTTCATGTTTTATTTTTACCGTTTCTATGGCTTGAATCAGGCTGGAAAAAATAAAGAGACAGGGAAAAATAGTTGAATTTGAAGGTATTTTTGTCAACCAATTTTGACGCCAAATTCATAAATAAAAATCAATTAATTTTTGAAATTGATTTATGACGTGATAACGTTCGAGTATTATTTCAGTTTTCCTCCTAAAATGTGTATTATAAAATTCTATAACTTATATTTTTTTCAGATTTTTAAACAATGATGACGTTAGCGAATAAAATGTAAACAAATTTTTAAACATTGTGTTTGAAACATTGCTTAAAAATTTGAAAAACAATATTTGTTATAGAATATTATAGAACACATTCTAGGGGAAACTGGAACAGTACTCTAAAGTTATCACATCTAAAATAAATTTCAATTTTTTTTCTACATGAATATGGCGTCAAAATTAGTTGACAAAATTACCTTCAAATTCATGTTTTCCCCGACTTGGCAATTTTTTCAGCCTGATACATGCAATAGAAACTGGGAAAGAAATAAAACATGAAATGCACGTTTCTCGTTGTATCTCTGAAACAGATTGCCGTAGGAGACTGCTTTTTGTGAATCAACTGTATTTTCTATTCTCTTTCTATGAGTATCGCGATTATCGATTTGGTTTGGGGTCACTCTTCACCGCCTTATTAGTCTATACCCTTAGTCTAACCCAGGCATTCCCTCCAATGCCCCTGCCCCTGTCTTTTCAGTAAGTGAAAAGATGTACTTCCTTGATGAGATCGAGACGTAGTGATTAGAATTTTAAGGTACAATTGTTTTGTAAAGTCATTGGCAAATTGTTTAAGAAAATTAAGCAATGATAATTTTCAGATATTGCTGTACCTGAAAATTGTCATCACTCTGTACTTGTAATTGTAATTTTTCTAATTACGTGGTGAAAATCTACTTTGTAATTGTAATTGAGTAAATTATTCGACAAGTAACTGTTATCGAGGCTAATTACGTTTTAAACGTACTTTTCCATCACCTTTCTCTCTTGGCGGGTGCACTTCACGTTTTCAGAAATGAAAGTAAGCAATACATGCCGAGCACAATCGCGGATACGCACAGCGCAAATCAGAAGACAATCTTGTGAGGTCACGTGCTTGAAATGAGTTTTAATTTCATTGTCTTAATCGTGGTTTCCAAGTATTACCGGAAGTATTGAGTTTCAACATTTTAATTAGAGATTTTTAGACGAACATTTTAAAAATCTCTAATGTGGACTATGATTTATTAAGAAAGAAACTCAAGTCAATAAGGTATGTGGATATACATATATTCACTCTCAGTAGTTAATAAGTAAATCTTTGTGAAGAATGATTGTTTTATTTCAAATGTTCATTAAATGCATATTTTTGGTTTAATAGATCAATATTAATGAACGAATAATTGCAATCATAAACGCTAGTGTGTTATAAAACTCGTCTTCCCGCGTGTCACCATTTTCTTTTTCTTCGCGGTCAGCCAGAACAGAACACTGTCACCGGGGCCGACTTACCTATTGTCCGAATAATATTTCTCTTTACTTGACAGTTGGGCGTGGGGTAGAGCGATGTTACCACTTTCTAGGACGGCAGTCACGTTGTGGTCGCGAGGTCGCTCTTGCATCAGATCAGAATTTAGATATACATGTCCTACTCATTGCATTAATAGTAGAATATCCGATAATGACTCTTGTTTATTTCATGAAGTATTTTACTGTGATCCCTTACACTAATCCCGCCAATGATAGGAATAACGAAACATTTTTGCACTACACGTGCAAATCAGAAGAAAAGTTAGTACAGCAAGATGCGTTTTAAAAGTAAAATGCATAAAATGCAAATGCATTTTAAAAGTAAAACGCATAACCAAATAAGTACTGGCACTCTTCAATTTTCAGTAGCTTCGCGCTGAAGGATTTAAGTTTTTTAATAAGCGTCGGCAACGCTGCTGTGACTTGATCACAACAATTTGAAGCTACTGATGGACAACGGAACCCCACCTACCCCGTCAGCCAGTAGCTGTCAAGTAAGCAGAAATATTATGCCAAAACGCTCCTCGTGCGCTTCCATCGCTCGTCTGGAGAGGAGAATAACGAAGGGGCAGCACCTTCCCAGAACTTCCTCGAAGGCACCGACAGCAGTTACGGAAGGAGCAATCGACGTTCGCCTGGCGACCTGCGTAGGCTGCGTTAGTTACTGCTGCTCTGTAGTCTTGTTCTCCATACATTTGAAAGCAGTTGTTATCCGTAGCCACTGGATATTCGAAATACATCTGACGCTTCATTAAAATCAGATCAGTACTTTTCTTGCAGAATTAGACGGGGATGGAAAGGTGACAACGTCGAAACACGTTTCAATGAATAGTAAAAAATAAACTGTTGTAATGTGAATAGTATGTGTGTTAATATAAACTAGTAATTTAACCTAGTATAAACGTAGATTATGTAGAAATATTTGGCACAAAGTAGACTTGTGAAAGTTATGTAACGTAATTATGGAAGTTAATTATGTTTTTTAAATTCACATTTTCATTATTAAATAATTAATCGAATTGTAAACATTGAATATAAATTTATTTCTGGAATGCAGTCGACTCCAATTATAGTGAACTCGGATATAGTGAACCCTCGGTTATAGTGAACTTAAGTCACTTCTTCACTACACTCTTACATTCCAAATAAGCATAAGAAGACTCGATTATAGTGAACCTGAATCTCGGCTATTGCCGAACATAGGAAATAAAATGTCGTGGAAACTAATTCCCTCCTCGAAAAGAAAATATCGCCTCAGTGCCACAAATTCCAACACTAGACAGCTTGAAAAGAATATCTTGGACCCAGGGTCATAATCGAAAAAGTCTTCCCTGAGAAGTGGACCCTTACTGATGACCTTACACCACTCAGTTTTACTGCGGAAATAAAGGCAGTGTCCTGCGTGGGCTACAACTGGCGGCGGCGACGCACGATTGCTTTTTTTAATTTCAATGTTGGTGTTACTTGATATTCCGCGGGACAAAGAGCGCTGAGTTCTACGTAGGCGACAGGAAGCACGCAACTGCCACAGCCTGGCGATATCCGCTGTACCGCGCGGAAACACGATGTTTTATTAGCCGCTTGCGCCATCCCGATACCGAAAGCATCTCGTATATTATTAGGCGTGTAAAAAGACCTTCAGAGAGTGGGACGAAATTCCAACAGTGTAAGAGGCATTATGATACTTAGACACAGAGGACAATGTGGGATCTAGAGAGGATCTAGGGAAATTACTAATGAAAAAGTACTTAGCAAACAAAAAGAAAATAATTTTTTAAGAATAAATAAAAATATTGAAATTTTAAGTTCGTGCTGTTAATGTATTTTATTTCTCTACATTAATAAAATCATTCGTTATGAAGAAATTCTGTTTAATTTTGATGTCATCGGATATAGTCAACCTCGTGTATAGTGAACTAAAAATGTTGGATTTGCATTTTTGAGTAGTTTTTAAACAATTTTAATACATTTTTACCATTATTTTCAAGTTATTTTGTAGGTCATTTTTCTCTCAGTTTTAAGTAATTTTAAAGGTCATTTCCAAACAATTTTTAGGTTATCAGAATCTGTGCCCTGATGATCATTGTTTGAGTGTATGTACTTTTGATTTAAAGCATTTCAATAAAGCAAGTTTCCTCTGCAGGACAATCGGCCTCGTCTTCGGTAACACTTTGATTACCCGTCACACTTAGCTCAGCGCCACTCAGCACATGTTGAGAGGGAGCAGGGCTGCGTTCCATTTCCACACTCGCTACTTCTCTTTTACATTTCCTGTTCGAGTATTGCCGATAATCTATAGAACCAGCATTTACATTGCTTGAGGGTAATCAAGCCTTATAATTACGGCTGCATCCAACTAGTGTACGTTGTTGTTACAACGTTGCTTTCTTTGGAAGCAGCAAGTAGCGTGTTCATTTGTTTGTAATCGTGTGTGATCCATGTAATCACATGGTAATTAGTGGATGATTTCTCGTCTACTTCCCGTGTCTACTCTTTATTTGCACTTGCACGGCCTCAGCATCATTTTATTATCATGTCTTCATTTACGGCCTCATTATCATGTCTTGCATGTAACTTATCAGGGGGATCAGCATTACGCTGAATCCGATTTATTATTATTATTATTATTATTATTATTATTATTATTATTATTATTATTATTATTATTATTATTACTTTTCCTACATACTACTTACGTAGCATAGACGAAGTCGTGCAAAGTGAAGCAAAAAATGGCGATTTTTCTTCAGAATATTTCGTTTTGTGGGTCACTGATGCCGAAATTTGGATAATTCTTGTTTCTATAAGTACTATATATCTTCCTTTAACATCTTGTGAAGTCAGAATTCACGTCTTGTTGATCTTTGAGATAAAGATATTGGTTTACAACAAAACGTCTGTTGGTCTATGAACAATGCTAGTGGCTAAATCGTTGGCAGAATTTTCACCAGAACTAATAATCTTCGATTGGTTAACGTCGCGCGCCCTGAATTTGAAGCTTTGAGAAGTATTTAAACCCAAAAATATAATCGTTATCATGACAATTTTTGTCGCCTTTAGAGAGTCTGATATGAATGTCTCCACCAGCTTCATAATAGTGTCGGATGACTCAAAGTTGGCTCACAACTTTCGTTTCGTATCCGATAGGTCGCCTCACCTTCGGGTTCTCTCCGGCTTGAGCCTCTATCCCGCCCACGTTACATTCCGATACGGCGGCGGCGCTGGTCCGTCCACCGCGAGCGACCTGTTCCCCGCCCCGCCCAGCCCCGCGCCCCGCCCATCCCCGCCTCCCCGCCCCGCCCCGCCCCGCCCCGCCCCATCCCGCCACGCCCCGTCCCACCCCGCCCCCCGCCCCGCCCGCGCCGCCCCCGCCCAGCTCCCGCCCCTGTCCACCCGCCAGCCCCGCCCCGTCCCCCGTCCACCCTGCCAGCCCCCCTGCCCCGTCCACCCCGCCAGCCCCGCCCCGTCCACCCCGCCCAGCCCTGCCCTGTTCCGCCCCGTCCACCCGCCCAGCCCCGCCCCCGTCCACCCCCGCCAGCCCTGCCCCGTCCACTCCTGCCAGCCCCCGCCCCGTCCACCCCGCCCAGCCCCGCCCTTGTTCCTGCCCCGTCCACCCTGCCCAGCGTCCCGCCCTGTCCACCCCGCCCAGCCCCGCCCCATCCACCCCGCCAGCCCCGTCCACCCCGTCCCAGCCCCGCCCCATCCACCCGCCAGCCCCGCCCCGTCCACCCCGCCCAGCCCCGCCCCGTCCCACGGTCCGTCGCGCGCGCTGTCCCCAACGGAGACATTCCCCAGCCCGTAAAGCGCCGCGCGCTCCGACGGAAGGGCCCGCGTAATTTAGAGCCCCGCCAGAACATTACGCCCGGCCCGGCCCGGCCGGGCCCGCCCCCGCTGGCCGGCGCCGCTCGATACGCTGATAATCGATATATCGAAAGTATTTTACGCGACGGCGGTGGCGACACCAGCGCACCAGCCCGGCGCGGGGGCGGAGGGGCACACGTGTGCGGAAATACGCGTGGAATGCGACGTCTCGCACGTGCCTCGCACGTGTCCCTCTTCCTCGCCCCCGCAAGCGGCGCGAGGCGACGTTAGCCTCCGGTGCTGGCCGGCCGGGACGGCGCCGCGGGAGTATCGGATTTAGCCGGCCAGCCTCCACCTCGGAGCGTTCTGAAATGTCGACCGCCAGTTTCAAAATGTATGGTATGGGACGTACAATGGTCTCGTAATTGTGTCACTCGCTAAAACGATTCACACAATTTCACTTACGCCGGGCACGTAATGAGAGTAATTCAACTGTAGTGATTGCGGTCTGGTGCGAGGGTGAAGAGTGCCAGTACAGGCCAGCGCGAATATACTAGATGATCTGATTGGACGCTACCGATCGATTGTACCCTTTAGCCTCGAAGCAATAAACTTCCGATGAATTTCGTGAGCCTATTACGACGGTTTGGGTGCCCAATCAAAAGCGTTTATCAGTAAACTGAATTATTGCTCAAAAGATATATAGTACGTATTTGGGCGTAATTTCTATAGATGGCAGTGGGAGCTGTTCATTTCTAGAAAGAAACACACTGTAATTTACTGTACTTAATGTAATTTTTTGTTGTAGAGTGGCTTACTACTTACATTTTGAATGAATCTTCGTATCACTGCTAATGTGAAAAAGTAGGACATAATTCTGATTGCTTCACGTGCCTTTAAATAACTTTAAACTGACTAGGTAAGTAGAAAACGTGTGTTAAAATCGTGGTGATCACTTTGAACAGCCTAATTGCTTGTTAATAGACTTTTCTATTCGTATGATACATCGTTTCTTTTAAACAACTTAATTACTTTTAGTAACGATAAACATCATTTGAATGTAATGATGACATAATGGCATTATCATCAAAATCTAATTAAATGCTTACACGATATTATCACTTTCAGATCATAACGTGTGGTAAACTTAAACTTGGAATTCTAGCACAATTTTTGGTTCGCCCATTTCCCTTTCTCGTGTACGTACGTATATACAGGTTAATACGTAATATAGAGAAAGTATAGTAATCCTGCAGCAAAACAGCGATTTTGCGACAGAAAACTTGATTTGTGCCAAATGGCAGTCCGTCTGTGAACAACTCTAGGGTCTAAAATGCTCAGGAAGTTTCCTAAAATAATATCCCTGGATATTTCTGGAGTGGCTCAAGCTCCTGCGTGTTTCTAAGTCATTCTTTGAGTATTGAGTGTACTCACAAGAAGCCCCTGGGGCACTTTCAAAATAGTCTCAAAAGTAGGACTATTTTTTTCATTAAATGTATTGCAAGAATAGAATGAAATGTACTTATAAAGATGGCATAAGACCGAATTTGAATCTTTGATTTTTCCAACATTTCAAAAGTTAGACATTTTTGGACCCCCTCCTACAATTACATTATAAAAGATATTTTTTCTTTAAATGAACTTTGTTCTGCGAAACTAGTTATTTAATTAATGTTAGTTGTTTAATTTTGATGTACACTATTGATTTTATATACTTTCTTGTTATATTATTGGATTTTTGAGTAAGAATGTTTTAAATTATTTCAGATGAAGTTTCTCGAAAGCCCAAAAGTTTCCTGTGGAAATGACCTCAATATTGCGCATTTTCCGATATGCACAAACGATTGAAATACACCACAACTATTCAACATTTTTCAATTAAACTGTGCTTGGCACCAGGTTTTACTATTCTATAAAATTCCTAAAATCGTATTTCAGTTCTACAATTAGGAGAACGAAAAATTGAGCAAATGTGAAAAAATATCTTTTAGGCGCAGCTAGGTATCAGCTGGGGCTTGGATGGGGTGAAACCGATAAGTTAACCTGGACTAAGAAGATTAGGAATCTTATTAGTAAGAAAAATTCTGTGTCATTCTGAAACACCATTAGTTTCATTAAATATATCTTTGTGATAACGGTGATAGTTCCGACAAACCGTGCAATAGTACTACACAACTTATTATGGGAAAAAGTCATTTTACACATTCTTGTCAAACAAATTCACTACTGGCATTTGAAATTCCATATCTCATGCTATAAAATCGGCTTTTCATTTCAACAAAGTGAAGATTTGCAAGTATCTTCAGCTCCGGTTATTCCGAGGCCTTTCTTGAACAGGCGTTGCACGGGTGCACTTGATGTCGGCTTCAGTTTCCGCCCGTCAGCTCACTCTTGCCCAACCCTGCCTCGCAGCCGGTGCTGCCACCTACCTCGCCATCCCCGCCCCGCCCCGCCCCGCGCCACCCCGCGCCGCCCCGCGCCGCCCCGTGCCGCTTCGCGCCGCCCCGCCTGAGATCCCGTCACCTACGCATCTGTCAACCCCCCCGCCGCAACGCCCCCCCCCCCGCGCAACGCTCGTGCCTCACTCAGTGCTAACGCCAACGCGCAACGCCACCCTCCCCGCATACGCGGCAGATTGTTGGGGACCGTATCACACACGACAATCGGAAAAGTGCGGTGGAAGCAATTCCAATATCCAAATTTATAATCTTCGCACGGTCCATGAAACAGACCACAAACTTTCTATGGCTTATAAAGAAATTCCAGTTTGGCATGATATAAAAAGGTAACTTTTGATATTATTGGTCTAAATTTCGCGGAACGAAAAAAACAACAGAAATTGAAAAATTATTTGGAGTAAATTTGCCACATGAATTACTCAAGGAAATTCAAATTTTGAAAACTGTAAATTAAAATAGCATTGGAACGCACTTGTATTGTATTGAATATTTGGTTTTTTGATTGTGAAACGATATCTGCCACGGTTATTACTTTTAGTTTTGATGAAATATCTTATTGCTAGTTGAACATGAAACGCCTTCGAGTATTTTAAAGTAAACTAATGTTGATTCAATATTTCGTGTTCCGACAGCAACTCTAAACTGTTTATATTTTGTCTTATTCTGCATGATCTTCTAAGTCATTATAGCCCAATTCCTAGCCTTGGCCTCAAATATTACAATCTTCCAAGTTCCGATAATTCCATTACGCATAGTGATAAATCTAGTGTTGCATGTTCGACAGGTTGCTAGCCTCACAGTGAATTTAAGATATTCATTGGTCAACAAAGTTTTTAACTATTTATTTCTATAATGCGCCCAGGAAAACAGTACTGATTATAGTTTTTCCTTCTTTGCATTATATGAATAAGGGTTCATTGGTGTGACTGCTATTCCAAAGGGCGAAGAACCGAGTATTTTTTGTTCCATCAAAAGCCACGGACTTCGAAGGAGGTTGATCCTCGCCAACGTTGCAATAGAGACCAGTATGCTAACCAGTTCGCCATCGAAGACGACCGCGTATCGCTGCGTATGCTGGGTCTCGATTTGCCATTTGCATCGTGTCGAGTTCCTTCTCCGCCGGCAAATCCACCCCCGCCGCTCCCCCACCCCCACTCCTGCGAGCTCCCGCGCGTCGCATCCCCCAGGGCCTGTCTCCCGCCCCTCGTTCGCCTTCCAATGCGCTCAAGGGCTGCGCCGCGCCTCTCTAGGGGGCGCGACCTATCATGCCTGCACCAGCCGCGTCTGCCGCCGCCCTGCCTCCACCCCGCCCCGTCCCGCGCCGGCCCCACCCCGCCCCCATACCGCCTCCGACCCGCTCCCCTCGCCCCCCTCGCCCCCCTTTTTTCCGATTCGCACCTATCAGAAAAGACTTTACGAGCGGCAATGTAGGTACCTCCACTCCCTGGGTTTTCAATTCATTCAACAAACTTTCCGCTATGACGGAGGTCGCACAACCTGTATCCACTAGTACTGACGTATCAACACCCTCACATTTAACCTTAAGCTTCGGACACTGTCGCCTGGATCCGATCTGCTTTTGTTCTTCTTCGTTCCACGGTTCGTCATCCAATGAGATTAATTCGATCGATAATATCGCCACCTCTTCTTCCCTAGATTCTTCTATTAGGTTTGCGGCGGGATGGCGTGTCGAAACAAACCTTTCTAATTTTCCGACTCATGTCCGCGAGATGTACTGGGTTCAGTATTTCTGTTTTGGAAAACTCCTATCAATAGAATTTTTTCTATTCCTATCTTTAGACGGCGTCCTATCTTGTCTAGCATAGGTCTGTTCTTCTACGTGCTGTTTCGATTTGTAAGTTCCTCTTTTCTCTGATTTGCTTACATAATGTTGCTGCTGCCTGCTGTCTTGGCTTTCTACCGGCCCACTAACATTTGCCCTTGCTCTCTGTAACCTCTCATTGTACACGAAAGTCGCATCATACAATCCCAGCTGCGTTATTAACTTTCCCGTGGAC
>BLKR01005773.1:0-72662 GCA_011170035.1 Teleogryllus occipitalis | reverse complement strand
AGTGACGACGCGCCAGCTGCTTCGTGCGGACCACCCCCCAGTGTCCCTCATGGAGGAGGTCCAATACGGTCTTCCTCAGTACCTTCGGGATGACGACTCTCGTAAACTCTTCTCCGGCTAAGAGCAACACTCCTGCCTTGCACGTTAGCCTGTCCTTCTTGTTATACCAAGATGCATTGCTCCTCAGGCACCTGAGTGGCCAGCCTTCCCTTACATAATTTCTCACTGCCCGCAGCTCTGGATCCTTGTCCGTCTCCTGCGCGATTTTCCTGGCTCCCAATGGAAACTCCGACAGTACTAGGCATTCTTCCGTATCGATCTGGAGGCACTCTTCCTCCAACTTGTCGAACTCCAGGTCCGGGCCTCCTGGCAACCTGGATAAAGCGTCTGCATTGGCGTGCTGTGTCGTGCTTCTGAAGTGGATCTGGTAATTGTAGTCTGACAAGAATAGCGCCCATCTTTGCAGCTTCTTCGCTGTGCTCTCCGGGATCCGTTTTCCAGGGTGGAATAATTGCACTAGCGGCTTGTGATCTGTAATTATATGGAATTTACTGCCATATAAAAAATCATTGAATTTTCTTACCGCGAAGATTATCCCCAACGCCTCCTTCTCAATTTGCGAATAATTCCTTTGATGTTTGTTGAGGGACTTTGACGCAAACTCAATTGGCCTCTCCACACCATTGTTGTCCTTCTGTGATAATACCGCCCCGAGACCATACTCCGAGGCGTCCGCTGCTACCGTGGTGAGCCTACCCGGCACAAAATGATTTAACTTAACTGTTTTCACCAGTGCTTCCTTTAACTGGCTCAGAGCCCTTTCGCAGTCTTGGGACCATACAAATTTCACTCCTTTCTTCCTCAGCTTGTTGAGTGGAGCTGCGATAGTAGAAAAATTCCTAATGAACTTGTTATAATAGTTCACTTTTCCCAATAATGCTTGCAGCTGCTTCACGTCTGCCGGCGGAGGCAGTCGTAGGATGGCTTCTACGTGCTGGCTAGTGGGTGAAATGCCGGTGCTGTCCAGCACGTGCCCCAAGAACACTACCTGGTCCTTAAAGAATTCGCACTTGTCCTTATTCACCCTCAATCCATTGTCTTGGAGCACCTTAAATAAACTCCTCAAGTTTTCCTTGTGCTCCTTCTCTGTGCTCCCCGTGACTATAATATCGTCCAGGTAATTACAACAGCCCCTCAGCTCTGCTGTCAACTGTTCTAGACAGCGCTGGAACAGTGCGGCTGCGGAATTCACGCCGAATGGCAGCCTGTTGTACCTGAAGAGTCCTAACGGGGTGTTGATCACCAAAACTTCCTTGGCCTCCTGGTCGAGTGGCAGCTGTAGGTATGCGTCCCGCAGGTCAATTTTCGAGAATTGTCGTCCACCGGACAATTTATAGAACAGATCTTCCGGCTTCGGGATTGGATATTGCTCTACTTCCACCTGTTGGTTCACTGTACTCTTGAAATCACCGCACAATCTAATCGAACCATTGGCTTTCGTTACCACGACCAAAGGTGTGGCCCACTGGCTTGTTGATACTGGAGTGATAACACCGTCAGCCTGCAACCGTCTCAGCTCTTCGGCCACTTTTTCCCTGAGGGCCCACGAGACTGGTCTTGCTTTGAAGAAGCGTGGCTTGTGCCCCTCCTTCAACTGGATGCTTGCTCGGAAGTGCTTACACTCCCCGACCCCGAGAGAGAACACTTCTGGAAACTCTTGTTCTAGTTTCCCGACGACCTGTGTTTCTTCTTTCTCCGCGACCTGGTTCACTGAGTCAATTACTCCAAACCCGAGCTTATAAAAGGAGTCGAGGCCCAAGATGTTCGTCACGTCGTAGCGGTCCACCACGATCACTTCAATATCAGCCTGCTTTTTCTTGTAAGCTGCCCTTAGCGACACTTTCCCCAACACCTTAATTGGGGTCCTGCCGAAAGCGTACAAGCCTTTCTGCACCCTCTGACACCTGGGTGCCCCTAACCGCCGGTAGGTTTCTAAATTGATGAATGTTACCGCGGCCCCTGTACCTAGCAGGAAACTCACCGGCACTTTTCCCAGCTCAATTTTGACCATTAGTTTATCTTGCTTGCTGGTATCGAGCACTTGACTGATCATATCGATTTCCATGTCTTGCTCCTGTTTTTTGTACCGTTCCGCGTGCCTCTTTCTTCCGCATACTTCCCTAATGTGGCCCACTTTCTTGCACCAAAAACACTGCGCATTTCTGAACCTACATTGATCTCTTGCATGTAACCTCTCACAGTTTTTACACGACATCTTGATGTGCACACTGCCACTGTCACTTTCTCTGTCACTGGCTCTCTTGGACACTGGTTTGCCGCTGGGTCGGCGGTTACGCCTCCACTCACTGTGGTTGCCGCCTCTGTTGCGGTTACCTTTCCCGGCACTGTCACTATACTCACTGGAGTCACTGTCGGTCTCGTATTCTTTTGCCGTCTTTCCGCTGCGTACCGACCCACTGTTTTTGATGTGGTGCAAATGCGATTCTGCCGCGATCTGGCGAGCTGTCTCACAAGCTATTTCGTACGTCTTACATAGGTTGTGTATTTTCTCTAATGAAGGGTTATCACTTTGTAAGGCTTGAAACCTAATTTTCTCTTCCGGTGTGTGTAGCACTACCATGTCCCTTATTAAAGTCTCTGCGTATGATACTTCCTTATCTGATGGCGGGCACTTGAACTGACAATGCCGCGCCAGCCCGGCCAGCTCTGTAATCCACTCACTGTGTGTTTGCCCCTCACTTTTTCTGCATTGAAAAAATTTGAACCTAGCTGCTACCACATGAGGCACTTTGTTAAAGTAATTGTTGAGTTTCTCTAGCATTTCTGCCCATTTGACACTCGATATTTCTCTTTCTGGGAACAGCTTTTTTATCAGGTTGGTCACCCTGTTACCTACGCAGCTCAAAAAGAACGCCTTTTTCATCTTTGCGTCTCCTACCTTGTAACACAGTAGGTGCTGCTCCAACCTGTGTATGTACTCGGCCCATTCCTCTGCGTCCGGCCAGAAACCAGGGAACTGTGGAGGGAAGCGGGCACTGACCGCCTCCAACAATGCAGCCATCTGCGTATCAGCCTGTTGCCGCTGCTGCTGCATCTGCTGTTGTTGTAACTCGAGCTGCTTCTGCTGTTGTTGTATCTGTTGTTGCTGTTGCTGCATCTGTTGCTGCATCAGCGTAATTAACGTTGCTATTTGTTGGGACTCCATGTCGTTGTTTTCTCCTCGTCGCCAATTTGAAGTGTCCAAATTCCAAAACACCAGGGTTCAATAAACAATTTATTGACAGAAACAGGTACAGAGCTATAGTGCCGGATATCCAGGAGAATAGGTAGAGAGATGAAGCCGTGTCGCCGTAAATCCAGGAGATGTACCACTATACGCCGAGTCACCAAGTTGCCGAAAAGGAAAGTCCGTAGTCATCGCGCAGTTGTCGTAGTCTATCACTCTCCAAACCGTAACCACCACTAAACCACAGTATCGTCTCTCTATCACCGCTGCTCACTCGCTCACTCGCTGCTTGCCTCAGCTCCGCGCCGAGGCTTTATAGCTGCCCTGGGCCGTAGGCCCGCCGACTGGCTGCGTAGTAGGGGCGGGGCGAGTCTCGCCCCGCTCGCTCAGGCGTGGCGGCGGCACTCAGCCAAGCACCGCTGGCCCGCGCTTGTTGTTGACCGCTACCGCCAGGGGCGGTAACGCCCTACTGACGTGCTCCTGCGGCGGCACATTCAATTATGTGCGGCCGGTCACGACACCAAGAGTACTGAAAAACGTGTTAATTTTAGTTTGAAAATCGAGATCAGCAGAATGTGGAATACAGTTCGTCCCGATAGTTATCGGGACTCTCGGACTTGATCCACAAAATTTGTGTAAGAACTTGGCTAAAATCCCAGGTCATTCAAAAGACTGGGAAGTGCAAGAAATTGTTATACTTAGAGCAGTCCACAATTTGCACAAAGTATTGTAGAGGCACTGGCAGCCTCTAGATCTGCTCCTTAGGACTCGGGTTGCAACCTGCCGTATATTTTATATTCGACCGACTCATAACATCTTTAGTCGTGAATTAGAGGAGTAATTATAATAATAATAGTAATAATAATAATAATAATAATAATAATAATAGATTGATTGATTTTTTCGTCTTTCCGGGCGTGTCAACTGCTTCGGTCATTAGTCCCGTTAGTGTAGTGCATGTAATTTTTTTCAGGAGATGGCGGTGATCTTCCCCGCTGGATTGCGAGATCCGGCACCGACCTACCGTCGGCTAGTGGGGTTTCCCCCTAACCAGGACTCTCCCACCAGCGGGGCATCGCCCCAGCCGGGACAAGCTCTAAGCTCCCGACCGGTCTCCCGGAATATGTGGTAGTGTAGTGCATGTTAGTGTGTCTGTGCAAGAGGAGAGGATAGGACAAGGAAGAGGAAGGACAGATCGCGCGCGGACCGTGACCCGTTTGGTAGGGTACTTCTCCGGCATTCGCCTGGGGTTGATCGGAGAATCCACGGAAAACTACCGATCAGAGCAGCCGTCCTCTAGACTTCTCCTCCAGACAACGACTGAATTCGACCTAGCTGAAGAGCTAGTGTCGAAAATCCTGCCGCCGTGGGGAGTGGGAACCTAGGACCTCCCGGTCAGAGGCGCTGCAGTGACATCAGTTGATGCACTGAGCTACCGCTACCGGTTATAATAATAATAATAATAATAATAATAATAATAATAATAATAATAATAATAATAATGATGATGATAATGATAATAATGCAAGTGAGAGGAGCAAGAAGGTGCGGGCGTGGAGCCCCGTGGGCGGAGGGCGAGAGGTCAGGCCGAAGGGCGGGGGGCGGGGCGGGGCGGGGCGGGGCGGGGCTGGGGGCGCTGCGCCATTGCGGCCGGCCGTGCGTCAGCGCGCGTGGGAGGCGCGGCGCGGCGCACGGGACGATGATGCCGCGGGCAGCACGCCGCCCCGCAATCTTCTTGCTCCCGGCGGACGCTCAACTATTAGACTGCATCTGCGTTCGCCACCGCAAAACCTCGCTGCGGCCACTCATGAATACAGAGTGGCTTTCAGTTTTAACATTTTCGTGCCCGGGCGCTTCGTTCCTGCTTTTCCAACCGTGATCTAGGCACCGGAAACGGGACATACTGCTGGAGATATAGAAATGGGATTTGTCATTTTTTATGGGGCCGATAATGTTTGCTCGCTGTGTACGTCTTCATCGCTGTCGTACTTGTCAAACTCCATCGGTTCAGTCCTTGTTTATGATCGTCTTTGTTCCATCTGTCTTGGGTGCGTTAAATAAAAATATTTCCACCTTTATTGGTGCACAACCCTCTTCTCTTCTTCCACTTCTTTACTCCGTTTTCTATTGATTATTTCTTATTTATACATTTTGTTACTTATATTTTCTCTTTTAAAAAGCAAAGTACATTTGTATTTAGATTATACATATGTTAAATAAAACTAATTTACTTTGTTTATAGCTTCTGGGATGACTCATGGGCAGCATAGCTTCCCGTGCTGTGATTCGGAATGCGATTCTCGGTCCAGGCAAAAAAAAGTTATAGCTTTCCTTTAAAATCGTCCCAGTTTCTGCAGCTGTGTGACAAAGAAAAGCTCAAGTTGAAGGATCTTGCTAGTTACGGTCAAGAGAAAGATCGTGTTCGCCTCATGTTTTCTCCTACCCTCAAGCATGTGAATTTAACTACACCCAGGCATGGGAGACACCGGTAGCTGCCGGCCGGCAAAGTCACTCTACCGACCCAATAACTGCAATTACATACATACTTTGTTCATATTCTTCATTATTTGTTTACTCTACACTTTCTTCCATTTTTCATTGTTTTTCTGCTATTTTGTCGCCAACACACGCGTCTATTACTTTGGTGATCCATCCATTTTAGGTGGTGCACCACAGGTCGCTCGGCCATCTCGAAGACAATCCATATTTTGTACGCAAATTTTCTTATGTTTTGGCGGTTCAAAAAACTTTAATTTTCTACTTTCCCATCTCACAAAGTTCTTCGTCGGAAGGGAACGTTATGTAATCGTCTCCCGGAAAACGGCGAATTTACGCCAAAAACTTATTGCTGGGCTCTGGGAACGAAAAAGTCGATAAATCCTGTTGCTAAATTTAGAAAAAGAATCTAACACGTGGTGTATCCAGAATCCCTTTTTTGTTGGATCTTGATACCGAAAAATTGATTGACGGCAAAACGTACGTTTGTCTCTACGTCTGTCGGTCCGTCTAAGGTCAACGTTAGCGTCTAATCCGTTCAGCCTATATTCTTCAAAATTGACATTCTTCAATCAATTTAAATGAACTCGTGTCATTGTGAGTTTCAAATGGATATTTTCATTTTTGATAGTACTTCACATGAAGTCTCAATAACATGTTAAAATTTTCCTCGAAAACGGCTACAGATTTTTGAATCAAATTTTGTCCTTGGAGAGCGTAACGATAGCTTAAGAGAAATGTGGCGGTCTTATAATCGTTAATATCACAGAATTTTTGAAAATTGAAGAAGTGCAAATTTTTGAGCGACTTCCTACAACTACAATATTAAAGATAGAGATTTTTTAAATAAAATCTGTTCCTTAAAGACGGATATTTAAATACGTTCATGATCAAACTTTCAAAAATATGAGTAGTTTCCGTGTAATTTCGGGCGGAATATAGGTAATTTTCTTCTCAAAAATCGCTCCAAATTATTATGTTAAATTTTTTCCTGATATGTAATAAGGGACGGTAAAAATATGGTGTTAGTCCCTTTTTCGGTTATTGCTCCATTTCTTCGAAAACGAGCAGTTGAAAACTACAAAATTGGGGGTAGCGATTTTTGCTTTAAACATAGTTTGTTGGAGAAAATCAGCTGTTTAAAAAAGGTCATGAATAATGTTTTGAGAAAACGAGTTGATTTGTCTGAAGTTAATGCAATTTCTAAAAAAAATCCCTCAAACCACTCCAAATTTAATTTGTCATCGTAAGAAATTATTGCTACTTCAGACTATCGAAATCAATCCAGATATGCATCATGGGCATTTTCTATGAATTGGACGTTTTCAAGCAATAGCTAAAGTGTTAGTAGCGCCGAAAATGCAATATTTCAATATTACGTAACTGTTTCCAATAACGCGAGAAAGTATGTGCTGTTAGAGCACTACTAGTTTTTCATTGTATCTAGTTTACAAATGGCGGCCATTTTTGTTTTACGCAGTGCGACTTTTTTCGCATTTGTAGACATTTACTCTTCTCTAAATTACTCAGTTCTGGGTTGTGTTAGCATTATAGAATAAAAGACATTGGATTTAGTATACTCGCGACTACAAATTGAAGTATTATTGACCTCCTTTCTAAGTTTTTATTTGGGAAATATTTGCAACCAAATCTATGGAACGGGAATGAACGAATATCGATTTTCGGAGAGAAATTTCTCAAAGAAGTAGTATCACAGACTTAAGTTTTTCTCTGCTTTTACACAAAACAGTATAGTTCCTTTTTGTAAAATATCATTGCTAAATAACGAAACCACTTGAAAATTACATCCTCATAAAATTGGAACTTTGGATTTTTTCCAAATATACTAAACTTCAGTAAAAATCTTGACTTTTAGATTTAACTGGAAATATTTTTAAAAACTGTAAAGTTACGTAAAATAATGTTACATTTCCACATTGAAGACACGTTGTGCTAAGTACTAATCGTATTATTTTGAAGCTATTTCGAACTAAAATCATCATTGATTTAAAATAATAATTATACTTTATTATTAATAAACATAAAAGTGGCATAATATATAATTTTGAATATTACGTATACTTTACTTTGAAACAAACTTACAATTGGATCTGTTCACGTAGATGTTCACCGAAATTTATGTACAAAATATGAATCTTTTTCGAAATGGTGGAGTGACCTAATTATTAAATTGTGGATCACTTAAAATGGATTGATTGATCCTCGCAAGAACGTTCGCATCACATTGCGTTTCATCCCCCGCATTACCTCACTACTCTGATGCTCCAACATCGGTAGTGTGGCGTCGTTTATTTGCGCTGGCCGCCGCCGCCGCCGCCGCCACCCGCGCATGCGGCCTCTCGTCTGTGTTCGCAGGAATCGCCCTTGTGCTTGCGTCACCGCTCGCCTCCGCGCCTTTCATCCCACCGTCACTCGCCTCTTTCTTGACGCGACACGACGCGTCGCGCGGCCGGCGGCGGGCCACCCGCCCCGGGCGCCCAACGCCCAACCCGTCGCCCAACGCCCCACCCAACGCCCCGCCCGACTCCCCGCCCGACTCCCCGCCCGACTCCCCGCCTGACTCCCCGCCCGACTCCCCGCCCGACTCCCCGCCCAACGCCTTGCCCAACACCCCGCCCAACGTCCCCCCCAACGCCCCGCCCAACGCCCCGCCCAACGCCCCGCCCGACTCCCCGCCCATCCCCGCCCGACTCCCCGCCCGACTCCCCGCCCGACTCCCCGCCCGACTCCCCGCCCGACTCCGCCCGACTCCCCGCCCGACTCACGCCCGACTCCCGCGCCCGACTCCCGACTCCGCCCGACTCCCCGCCCGACTCCCCGCCCGACTCCGCCCGACTCCCATGACTCCCGCCCGACTCCCCGCCCGACTCCCCGCCCGACTCCCCGCCCGACTCCCCGCCCGGCCCGCCCGACTCCCCGCCCGACTCCCCCGCCCGACTCCGCCCGACTCCCGCCCACGACTCCCCGCCCGACTCCCCGCCTGACTCCCCGCCCGACTCCCCGCCCGACTCCCGCCCGACTCCCCCGCCCGACTCCCCGCCCGACTCCCCACCGCCCGACTCCCGCCCAACGCGCCTTGCCCAACGCCCCGCCCAACGCCCCGCCCAACGCCCCGCCCAACGCCCCGCCCAACGCCCCGCCCAATACCCCGCCCAACGCCGCCTCGCCCGGCTCCGTCCCGCCGTCCGGCCGCGCTCGATATAATTGAACTGTCAACCTGCACCGGACGCTTTGCGGGCGCCGCTGACAGTGTAGTCTCGCCCCTCTCCCCTCCCAACCACCGTGTCGCGCCGGTCCCTTCACATACTTTTTTTTAGGTCCATCGTCAGAGCTCACTACTGGCCATCCGATGCTATTTTCTCGAGCGATGTGTGCCTTTCTGACAGTTTGGTAGTGATGTCGCAATGTCGTCGCCAAGCAAGCTTCATTAAGTTTCCGTTCTTTTTCAAACCTCTCTTACAACCTCAGTTTTAAAGCTGATGATTATTTCTGAATGAATATAGTTGCATTCCCCTTGGCCCCAAAAATTTATAAAAAAGTCTGTAAATGAAAAATAAAGGATTAATCTATGTCAGTAAATTTTAGATCTTCTGGAGTTGAAATAAAACGATGTGTTTTGGATGTTTGTTTACTTCCCTTCATAAAAAATAGACGACGCTTCGGATGTTACGCATTATTAAATGGAGAACAGAAATATGCGCGATACTTGAAATCACAATATGTACTGACAATAAGAGCAAACATTTTAAATGAATAGTTAATAAATATTACTTACATATTGAAAACACGTATGTTTCACCTAGTTATGAATAATAATATTATTTAGTAATATTAGTTTCATAAAAAGTTATAAATTGAGTGACAACAATACTGAGAGGGAAACATACCTCATATGCCTAACAGTTGGAAATAGCAAGTGTGGAGTTCAAGACAGGAGGTGTGGATTAGAAAGCACGAATCATGGAGCATACACGTGATGGAATGAAGTGAAAGCCATCAGGACAACTTACTAAGGTTAATATATAACAAAGTAGTTCTGGTTATCTGAACACTTATTTATAAACTACATGTACTTATCTGTATCTTCTTTCATTGTTAGTATTTCATACCGGACTGTACTGATCAACCCTTTATTGAGACGTTTAATTAACGCAATCTGTGAGTTAATTGCTCTTTTATAATTGAGGCGTTGCGTCAGCGATAGTCACAAGCCACATTTTCATGAAATTCGAGATATTGCCAAAGATAAGTAGCTGATGTCTTGAGGTCATTAATGAGGCATAGTTTGCTGCCGTTTGGTGGTTGGATGTGGAATTATAAAGCAGAGTTATCCATTTCCTTTGTTGGTTCTGTTTTTTATCCTGAGAGATAGTCACAAGTAACTAATGAGGCAACATCAAGAAGGAACTGTTGCAAATAGTAGTGAACTTGAAGAAACTGAAATAAGTGATAGAGATTAAATATTTCTGATAAATGGCAGACGTTAGAGATAGAAAAATGGGGTCATATCCAAGCTAGGAGTAGATGAGGAAGGAATCTGCTTAAGGAATACTTGGAGATCCCAAATCCAAAGGCAGAACATCTTCACATCTTAACTGATAACTGGAAAGAATAAAATAAAAATGGTCAATCGGTACCCTTGGGCGAGCATTCGCAATGTGGAATATTCATTCACTGGTTCCCACAAGGAGACCGTACTAACTAACCTCTAACACTAGAACCGGTGCTTAGAACAGCCACGCAGGCCAAAAATGTCCTCTGCAGTTTCTTGTGCACTGCGGTGTATATACAGCTTAGAGTATTGGACAATAATAAATGTACATTAGTTTCTAGCGATAAATATTAATATAAGATATTGCTTTTAAGAAAAATATATGTAACTAATTTTAATTATCAATTTTGTATAATTTAATATACTTACTAAATTTCAGACCATGCTGGTTGTTCTCAATTGATGGTACGATGTTACAAGATCCAGATGTATTTCATATGTAATCTAATTGTTGTTTCAAATAATTAATCATGGTATTCTTTGTTTTAACAATCACAACAAACATAGGTGACGACACCTGTACCTTTTTAACAAATTGTTTTCTTGCAATCAGTGTAGACAGTTTGGCAGTCTCTTCACTGCAGTTTTTATGTAATTGACATCGCCGTCGATTAGCAATGGCTGAAAAAGAATCCGGAATTTCTATGGAAAGAACAATTTGTCTCCTTTGTGAAATCATAAGTAATTTTCACCCAAGTTACAACAGAAAATCACAGCGAGAAATTTTCTTACCGGTCATGTGAAGCTATGCCCAATACATTGAAAAATGTTTGGAGAGGCCCTCTTCAGCACGAAGCTTTGACTGAAAAATTTCTACTCATTTGATGGACAATATCTACACCGAACTTAGGATCATTGTAAAATGTTACACAATCAGGCTTGTTCTTTTCGCCACTGCCAACTTGCACAACGGGATGCATGTAGCTCAATATCAGTACAAACTTTGTAGGTTTGCTTGTTATATTGTTGGACTGGTGTCTACGTTCTTCAAAACTGCCTTATTATAAAGTACCTTTTTTGAATTATTTACATCTGTCGGCACTTGCCTTCTAATTTTGTTTATTGTTCCGACAGTACTAGTTGACTTTTATTTTAGTCTCATAGGAAGTGATAAAGACGTAAAAGAGTAGTTGCATGTGACATTCCTGTCTTTTTTCATGTAAGGATGAACAAGTTTCATAACCACGTGATCCGCGAGATGTTCATTTCCTGGCCGTTTATCATCTTTCCAAGACATGGGAAGACATTTATAATGTAGTTGGGTTCCTTATTCACGGCAATCCAAAATATCTGGATGTATTTCTCCCATATTCTCTAGAACACATTTCTTTCAGAACACACCTACTTCCCGTGGTCCCCCTGCACCAACGACACTCCACTTGGTACCGCCAGGTGCTTCCACTTCTGCTCCCGCAACCAGAAATGGAATCTTTGTGACATCGTACTTCTATTTTTCGATGTGATGTAGCAAAGGTCTTTTCTTGTTGGCTTTTTCTTGTGGTTGACTGTCACTTTCGCCCAATGTGAACCCACCTGGTTTCGAAGCCGCAGAGAGACCTTCAGAATGGAAAGACAAAGAGGAAAAATGAAAACAGTAACACCTACGTTTCTCAGAATTACTTGGGGGTTTAATCTAAGTACACTCTCTAGGTTGAAGAAGTTGAAGACCTTTACTATCCTTGTATTTACAAGCAAAAGTCGGAATATTCACATACAATAATCTTCTTCAATTCTTCCTTCACAAAGATACGACTCATCACTAGAAGGCTCTTCGGAAGCTCGCTAGTAAGACCCGCTTTCTACTGACCCTTCCGAATCTTTTTCACTTATCCCTAGCAACAGAGACACGATGTCTTGTTATTACAACATACTTCCAGCGGTTCGCTAAAAGGAATGAACGCGTCGTTCGATCGTTCGGTTTTGTAAGATGCTGAGGTCAAGAAACGTAAACGCAGAGATTACCAGAAACAATTACGACGTACGAAAAAAGAAAATTAAGGCAATTATTATCGACACCAGAGAGGCATTTAGCTATGCTGCGTTATCTATAGAGTGAAGCCAAAATATCATTCAGAACAGATAGAAACGTAAAATTCTACACTGATTATTCAGATGGACGAAAGATGCGGCATATTTACAATGGGACAAAAATGGCACGTTGGCAGTTCTAGGTAGAATATGATTTTTCTAAGACACTAAAAATCACTTTGTACTGAAAGTTTTTCTAGACATTACATCTGTAAAATGAGGAAAAGCCAGCGACGCAAAGTGTTCTCCATTAAAATGTTTAATAGATATAAGCAAATTAAAAATGGAATCGGATAAAAATGGCACGTCGACGGTTATAATTAATCAATTATAAGTAATAATTGATAGTTTGGAAAGATAGAGAAGCATACCCACAAAAATAGAATAGTTTAATCCGAACCAATCGATGGCTATCATATGTGAACCGTGTCTTAAAGTGCCCTTTAAAGTTACCAACATGGGTATATGGCGGGAAGATGGGGGATCAACATTACTCGAAATTTCCTAAACTTATGGTACTAAGTATAAGTAAATGGTTTGTGAGAGCCTAGCCTTCCGCTGCTGGGGGTAGCTCAGCGCGTCAACTGATGTCACTACAAGTCACTGAGCGGGTGGTCCTAGGTCCGAATCCAGATGATGACAGGATTTTCAGCACTAGCTAGATAGCAAGCTAGAAGTGCTCCAAAAACATCCAGAGAAACGATAGGTGGGCTCTGTAGTGTATTTAATATGTAATTCGTGAATTAAACTCAAAAGTTTGTGTTTTCGTCACGTGCATTTTCTATTTGTTCATACTTGTGCTGTATTAATCCTTACTTGTCGAGTTTAACCTCCTTCATTTTAACATTTCAGACACCCTTACATAAGTAAAAAAGAATTCAGGTATCAAAGTAATAATTGAAATAATTATAAATATGTAAACATATCAGTTTAACTTACATAACGAGTATTAACGAACCAGCTTTGCTAATTCAAATTTCATTCGAGAAGTAGTCGTACTAAATATCACTAGTAAATTCTCAGATAAATCCCCTCCTCGTTTCACGAGTCGGGGATTTATCGATAATTTCCAAAGCATTTGTGGTACTACATATGATACTTTTTTTCTTAAAGAAATGTGTTCTTCCGATAGAAATCTTCAAATAAGTTCATGATCAATGTTTCGAAAATATTTGTATTTTTCTCATAATTGTGCATAGAACAAGCAATTTTTAAATTTTAAACAATTATTTTCTCACAAACGGCGCCATTTTTTTCTTTAAATTTCCCCCGTATGTAGCAAAGAAATCTAAAGATAGTGGTATTGGACCCATTTTCGGCGCACTCCTTTTATTTTCGAAATCTGGAAAAAAGTTTGAAATGATAAATTGGAATTTCGCGCTCTTCTTTCGACGCGTTGTTATTTTGCTAATTGACAACACAGCCGTTTCAAAATTCCACGAAATCATCCCGTGGTTGTCGGTCGTGATGATTGTATGATTTAGATAATATTATTATGAATGGATATAAATAGAAGGTAATAAATTTAACTTATAACTAAAGAAATTATGATTATGGTATTCAAAAATTGAAAGCTCACTTCAATGTAATAACGGCAGGATTGTGTGAAATTATACTTGCTTTTTGGTATTATGTGCTGCAAATTCTGTAACAGCTAAATTTATTCATATTTGCTTCATTTGTAAAAGTAATAAATTACTGCTGTTTCTGACAATGGAAGTAAATGCAGATCATGGAGGAAAGAGATGGGTAGGCTGTTGCGCATCGTATCTGACTGCAGCCAATGAGCTTCAGGCACCAGTTTACGACCTAATATTAACGGAAATTTTAAATGCCAAAATTATTACCAACAAACCATTAAAACAGAAATACAAGCACGTTTACTTTTTCGCTACTACTTACGCAGTAGAAAGTTATGTCATGCTGCGCGAAAAAGCGGGGAATTTTCGGCAAAAGAACTCTTTTACAAGGGTCTGGTAACGAAAAAGTAGATAAATTCAGTAGCTAAAGAGTATAGCTGAATAAGGCGGTAAATATTGCCCCAAATAAAATCGTTAATTGCGATGCTCATACGAAAGAATAAAAATGTCATCGATTCACGAAAAATCTGCCTCCTAAGGCAGACTGTTGCAGCAATTGAACGAGAAACGTATTTTAGTTTTTCATTCCTTATATAAGGCTAAAAAAATTTTGGAGTCGAAGAAAATTGTTGAATTTGAAGGTATTTTTGTCAATCAATTTTGACGCCGAATTCATGTAAAAATAAATAAATAAATTTTCAAACTGATTTTGAGTGAAATCTTGTTATTGTGTTTTTTTTAAAAACTGTTAATCTTGTACGTCACACGACAAATGTCATTGATATTAATGAAAGAACTAAATATAGAAAACAAATTTTATTTGATGGAAAAATCTCTGTCTTCAATTTTGTAGTTACAGGAAGACTGAAAAAATTCAAACTTATGAAAATGTTGAAAATTTGAATGAAAAATTTGAAAATGTCCGGGGGCCTTTATGTAAAGTACTCCCAAATTTTAAGAATGTTTTTCAAAATCTCAAAGCATCGACCTGAGTCAGACGGGCAGGATCTCTTCAGTTTGGAAAAAGTCTACGTACGATTTGGAATTAGTAGTGTTCACAGACGGACGGACAGACGGACGTTTTGGAAACACTTTTTCGGTATCAGGGGATCACAATATGCAAATTTCCGTTGAAACGTTGAAACCGATTTGCCGCAGAATTACATAACTATTTCTATACTACGTACATTATTCCATATATATGAAAGTATATGTGAAATTAACTAGTGATGCTACAAAACGTCACATACTTTCTCATAGTAAAGTGGTTTAATTTTCTACGTTGCTAGTAATTTAATTGGAAAGGGACAGATCAGTTAATACTTCACTCTTTCTTAGATAATGAAGTCTGATCATGGCCACCTGGATAGTGAATATGGCCACAACGTAACATTTAATCATGATCAGTTAAGTCACTTAACCACTCGGGATATAAGCAAACATTCAGTGGCTCATCGTACCCCATGGCCCATGGCGCCCCAGTTTCACCTACTACAGCGTTGAAATGTGTCTAGCCCGCTAAAAGAATGACTAAGCATAAAGAACTGAAGAAAGGTATTTATTGCATGATATCCCAAGACGAAGCAATAGGAAAAGATCCTCACGGAGAGTTTTTCAACTTCTACGGTTTTTGGTCGTCTGACCGGCAATTTAGCATCTTGGACCGGGAAGTCGTGAAACTGGTTGTCCGATAGTGAAGAGTGATTGGCAGTGGCTAGAGAGCTAAGTCTAATTCATCCACCATCCACTCGTTGCCTGACAATTCTAACGAATGACTGCTCTGATCGGTACTTTTCCGTTGTTTCTCCGATAAGTACTACGTGAATGCTTGAGCAGTACCCTAACAAATGTGCCAAAGAACGCGCGCGATCTTTCCTTCCTCATTCCTTGTCCCCTCCTCTCCTCTTACGCGCGTGCACACACACACACACACACACACACACACTTACCCACTAAGATGCATTACTTCGCTTGTCTGGAGGACCAATTGGGGAGCTTGTAGCTGGCCCCGGCTGTGGCGGTGACCTGCAGTGCCAGTTACCTGGAGGAGAAAACTCTGCAGGTTGACGTATTGGTGTCGGGTCCTACATTTCTGCAGGCAAGGAACACCGCCACATCTCGTTGGCAAATTAATTGAGAAACATATTGCATCTATGTAATAGTTTTTTCTTTCTTCATTTTCTTTGTAGTGTTATTAATTAAAACAAACAGTTCCTCTACAAAATTCAGATTTATTTCAGATTAATTTATTTAAAACTGTGTGAAACCTTAAATACTATGATAGAATCCAATACCTTCATTGGAATGTACAACTTGCTTTTACGTTTTGAAATTCAATGTCAAAATGAATTCTTCCTCATTGATTCGTCCTCCCCTCTTCCTTGACAGTAACTGCATTACAATCCATTTTTTCAATGTGCATTTTTTTAAACCAGTTGTCTGAAGACGACTATAAGGTGTAGCCAAAAGTCACGCAAACTATGATATAGATAAATATCATTACACAATTATATCACAATTATGTATATGTAAAAATAAATCTGAATCGAAGACAATAACAAGCAATGTATCAGTAACAACAAGTGAAGGGGACAACACTTTTAGCGCCTATTACGATTGTGGTGAGTACACAATTTACGATTTCAAGCCACAGCTCGTACTACAACATAATGTCTGTTGCACACAGTTGCACACTGTGCCTCTGCAGAGAGACTTTCCCGGCGCGCAATATTTATTGTTATGGAAATAAAACAATAAAAAATTATTGTTGTTGTTACATTTATTGAAACATTTACTTCTTACACTCATATAAGGGTAGTTGGAAAATTAAAACAAAAATATTCAAAATTTTCAATTAAACATGAGGGGGAAAATATTTTGTTTCAGATTGCGGCAGCTGGGCCAAATGTTTAGTTTCTAAAAAGCGCTCAATTGCGTGACGAAAGGGTATAGCCGAATAAAGTAGTGAAAAGTGACCCCAAATCAAATCGATAATCGTGATGCTCATATGAAAGAGAACACAAAATTACGTAGATTCACAAAATATCAGCTTCCTAGTTCAATCTATTGCAGAGAAATGTGTTTTGCATATTTCATTTTTTTCTCACCATCTATTGCCTGTGTCAAGTTGAGAAAAAGTACAGAGACGGGGAAACATAGTTCAATTTCAAGGTATTTTGTCAACAAATTATGACGTCAAATTTATATAGAAAATAAATAAATTTTTGAAATTCATTTTCGACGTGAAAACGGAGTACTGTCTCAATTTTTTCGCCTAAAATGGGTCTTATAACATTCTGTGACATATTTTTTCAGATATTTAAACAATGTGGACGCCAGTGCAAAAAAATTAAAACCATTTTTGAGGTTAAACATTTGAAATTGTAGGAAAACGCAGGGTTCTTTTGAATGCTCTGAAAACCAATGCGTCTCCAAAAGTCAGTTTGGGTTGCATTTCGATATTCCTATGCTATTTTAAGGATAGCATACAAGAATGGATTTCTCCGAACACTGTGACAAGTGATCGCAAGCCGCGCAACGCCCGGGCGCCGATGAGGCATCTCGTTAGATGAAGCAGCTCCGCTCTCGGGATTCGCCTGCTGCAGCAGCCTCGCGGCGCACTCTAGTGCGTCGCTGCCCCACCCGCCGGCCGCCCGGCCGCGCGCCTTCTGATCATCCGGCGCGACGCCACGTCGACTCGTCGCTCCTTCTCAGGCTCCACTTTCAAAACTCCTCCTTCAGAGCGCCTTCTCGCTAAGCACAGAGCAGTATCCGATTCAAGCAAGAAAATGAGACGGGCGATGGAGTTACACACGGAGAGCGCACAGACGACGTCTTTCGGGCCGCGTTTCGGCTGTTCGTTGCTTCTATCAACGGCGGGCCACGTCCTCTCCGCGTGCGGGGGAATCCTGCAAGGCAACCTCAGACTGATAATCCAATTATCTGAGCATCAAATTCTACAATCATAAAACCAAAAAGGCAAACAAACAGACAAATAAACAAATAAAGAGCTCGGGAAAGGTGGCTCAGGGTATCAAATAATGTCACTGCAGTGCCTCTGACCGGGAGGACCAAGGGTTCGAGTCCCGGAGGTGGCAGGATTTTCGACACCAGCTCGACAGTTAGGTCGAATTCACTCGCTTGTCTGGAGGAGAATTCTAGCGGCTGACCGCTCTGATCGGTAGATTTCCGTGGTTTCTCTGATCTACACCACGCGAATTTCGGAGAAGTACTCTAACAGACGAGCAACGGACCGCGTGTGATCTTTAATTCCTCTTCCTTGCCCTTTTCTCACCCGCTTACTTACACACACATGCCACTACACTGCTCCACTTTCCACATTTCTTTTCCCTTTTGGGAAAGTTTAAGGCAATTTTGACTATTCTTTCTTCTTTGTTTATTTTATTTATTTTTATTTATTTTACGTCAAAAAAACAGTTAAAAACTGCGTATGACGTGCTATGGGGAAAAGTGAATTGTGTGCACATTTTCAAAATTCTGTGATCCCTACACTAAGTCATATACTACTTAAATTTTGAATTTTTGAAAGGGAGAAAAAAAACTCCCATGTAATAAAATCTATTTTCAAGGATAAACAAGCAATAAATTTTGAATTTTGAAAGGGAGAAAAAAAACTCCCATGTAAAAAATCTATTTTCAAGGGTAAATAAGCAATAAATTTTGAATTTTGAAAGGGAGAAAAAAAACAACAAAAAACTCCCATGTAATAAAATATATTTTCAAAGATAAATAACCAATAAATTTTGGCTGTTATTACTTCGTGCCACGACAACATGGAAACGATAATTTGAATAATTGTATTTCCCACTGAATTCTAGAAGACGTGCACAGAAAATGAAGTTACATTTATGTCCAGAAGCAAAACAAGGGGCCATCTCAGCATTTGCTCAATGGAACAGGGAAACTGGACGAAAAACCTGATCGAGATGGGGGTCATTGACCCGGAAGCTGTGTTACAATAGTTGTTACAGGTTGTTTATACTCATTTATACAGTCCAAATGGTAAATATTGCATTATGTATCATTGTTAAAATTAATGTTACTTTTCTTGTGATGCTCAGTATAGTCTCTAATTGTATAGAAGCAGTTATGCAGCAGAAACGATTTCACTTGCGATTTAAACTTTTCTATTGAATTTAATCGTTTAATGTCATCTGGCAAAGTGTTGTAAAATAATGTACATGTATTGTATGTGAATGTTTTGTAATGAGCTGTTGATACTGTCACCTGATGAATATGATTTCTACGTCGAGTGTTATAGTAATAGACTTCGGCATTTTCTGAAAATATATTCCCGCCCTTGAGCAAGTCATTTTTTACAAAAACCACTGATTCGTAAATAAAAAGACACGGTAATGGTAGAATTCCTAGATTAATGAAGAGAGGCTTACATGAATCACGTGGGTGGGATTTGGTTATTATTCGTACAATTCGTTTTTGTAATCTAAAAGTCTGGGAGCTATAAGATGTATTTCCCCAGAATATTATGCCATATCTCAGGCGGGAATGAACATTCGCGAAGTATACACAACGAGCAGTATGAAGGCTGACTGAATTTGCAAGAATTCTGAACGCGTAGCATAATGAACTTAATTTTGTGTTCAATTCATTTAAATGGACGTTCCATTTAAGGTTTGACTGAATTGAGAGACCTAAAAATTTTGTTGCCTTAACATCAGTCAATGGTACACTGTTCATTTTCAATGGAGCACAGAATTGTTTATTTGAAATGGAAAACTGCATTAAAACCGTTTTCTTTTCGTTTACTATTAATTTGTTATTTCGGAACCAATTTGAAACATCTGATATTGTACTATTTACGGTTTCTTTATTGCAAAGGATGTTCGTATCATCCGCAAAGAGAACCGTTCTTCCGTTTCGAATCGTCGAGGGCATATCGTTTACGTAAAGTAGGAACAGAATAGGGCCTAAAATCGATCCTTGAGGAACTCCACATGCAATGGGCAAAGAGTCGGAAAGTCTTTGACTATTCTTATTATATGATTTTTCCATTTTCTCTATATTTTTTGATAATATCACTAAAACTTTTAGTTCACTTCTAATTTCTTCACTTTTCTTGTAATCAAGAAGTTTATAACCTGCTGTGGTTCCAAGAAACATAATTTGCGCAGATTCTAATCTTATAATTTCGTCTTTAGTTAATGTCGAACACTCACTTCCGTATAACGAGCATGGGGTGGGGTCATAGTTTTCTATCATTTCAATATGGTTTGTTTTCTAAATTTATTTTTCAAAGTTATTGATATTGTGCCACAGAATGTATCTGATTGATTTTTCTTGTAATTCATTATTTTGACAATATGTTATTTTATAGCCAAGATAATTAAAACTATTTACCTGTTCTATTATATTTTTTCCAAGGGCCAGTTTTGCTCATATTGTCTCACAACCCTATCATATTAGCATAGATTTTATAGCAAGAGTTTAATAAGTTTATTTCTCTATAATTGCTACAAAATGTTTTGTCTCCCTTTTTGCACATAGGACAGATATATGCTTCATTTCATTCATCTGGTACATATTCTTCATGCCAATATGAATTTATGAAAGCTACTAATCTTAGGTCAAACTGTAAGGTTGCATACTTTATTAGTTCTACATTCAGGTCATATATACTTGCAGATTTTTTTTTATTATCTTTGAGTACTTAAAGTTCCTGCATATCAATGTTATCTACATTGTCAGTGGGTTCCATTAATACTGCATCAGTTTCATCATTCGCCAACAGATTTTTAAAATAATATAACCAATTCTTTTTCTGATATGGGATTAATTCATAGAGTATATTTTTCTTCATTCTTTAATACTTTTAGAGTTTTATATGCATTATCTTGCCTTCCATGTAGATCATGTTCTAAATTTCCTACCATATACTCTTAACTTTGACTTTCAATTTAATTTAAAACTAGTGAGAACCCGTCAAAATTTGACGGTGAGATCTGAGATAAATGTAAAATACTATGCCCAGACTAATGTTCACAATATGTTGCGTTGTTTGGATCTTCAGGGTATAACGAAGATATTTTGGGATGTAGAGTTTCCAAAATTTTGAACATGTATGGCCCATGACCAGGTGGCAATGCAATATCGACACCAAATGACACAAAAGAAAGAGCACTATTATACTGACAAATATTATTTCTAAAGTTTTTTGATGTGTCGTCATCATCTATAAACAACTTTGATTTCTTCTGGCATATTGCTTGAAGGTAAACTTATTTTTCCATTTAAGCAACACAGAGTAAACTCGTTTGCAGAATTTCTCTCACATGGGAAGTGCAAAGCAGAACAAAACTGACATTTCATAGACAACGACCCAACAGAGAACAAAATGATCTCACTAACACGACTTCTACGTTGACTTTCTCTTTCCCTGCGTCCACTTCATGTACGTTTGCGTCTTTTGGGGCGTGTGGGCAACGATCGACATAACCTGTGTACAACTTCACCACTTAACTATATGCGAGCAAAACCCACTGTCTGAATGTTCTCTACAAAATACACCATAAAATCAAATACATGCAAACTGTCAACACCACAATGCAATTATTACACTGAAACAAAACCTTGACGAATTGTAAATAAATCTCAACCATCAAAACAAAACATCAAGCAGCGCCACCATGAAGCAGCTTTGGAAGAAAACAATTGACTATTGATAAACGTACTATTAAAGAATGATTTAATTAATTAATTTACACCGTAAATGTTGATGAATCAACACTAACAGTATCTGATAACACATCTAGAGGTCACGTTCTTTTATTTAAAGGAAAAAATACTACAATCGGTTCAGTAGAAGCTCTAAACGAAGCCATGGCAGAATACCTTATTTTTTTAAATATATAGATAGAGCAAGAAAGTGCGTGCTGTTTTAGCCCCACTACGTAATCAAACAATACCTATTCGTCAGGTTCACTAAACAAAAAATTTGACACATTTTCTCTCTTTCTTCTCAGGTTCGTTGACAAGCTGTCCCACCCTCGCAGTTCGTCGCCTCTTGACTCGTTCCACTCTTCTTCGCTCGACTCATTTCTTCCCTTTCCGTCGGGTGCTTCTGTCTTCGTGAGCGTAGAAGCTGAGCTGCTTTCGCTGTTCGACTGTCGCCCGCCGTGCGGATCACTCTTTCCATTTGTCTCTCCCTGCGTGCTGTCGATGGGCGTCGCCAGATAGCAGCGCGGGTCACGACCCTCCCTCACGTCAGCTCTCGCCCCCGGGGGCAAAATGACGTTTGTCTCCTTCGCGATATCGTTAACACGCGCGTATCCAGTAGTCACATTACCTTCTACGCCACCAACTCGTAAGTTTTGTTCCGCCTTTCAGTCGCTAGTTTAACTCCTTCGAGGTCATTTACCTTCCAGGTCGTCCCTGCGTCTGTGCTTGCTGTATGCTCCGAAGAAGTCAAGCCCAAGCAACCCCAATGTTTCCAACCCTGGGAATAGCATCCATTCATTTTCACACGCTCCTCGTTACCTATCTCTAGTACAGTTGTTCTCAATTTGTGAGAATGCCCCCTGCATTCTTGTGGCTTTCCATCTCCTCGTGTTCTCTTCCGTTCTCGGGCGCGCCCACTCAGAACGCCCAGCCCCCCTGCGCCCCCAGACGCGTCCGCGGGGTGCGGGTGCTGTGCAGTTGGGGTGCCGTGCCGGTTATAAATACCGTCAGCGGCGGCGTCTGAGCCTGCAGCGGCCCGCGCCGTCTCCGCAGCAAGATGGATACGGCCCGATACCATCGTGGCGTGCTCTAAAAAAAGCCGGTTTTCCCGGCCACATAATTTGGGCAGAGACCTTCGCGATTTAGACGCGGGGCGGACGCGCAGCGAGGAGCCACGCCCCCCCCCCCATTGCCGGCGGCGGCGGTGCGCGTCGCAGGAAATGACGCTCGTCGTCACTTCGTTTGTCAATGAGGCGCGTGCGCCGGTGGCCGCTACGTGGCGCTGGGGTCGCAGGAGGCGGGGCGAGGCGGGGCGGAGGCGGCGAGCGCGGTCACACCAAACACTCGTTACGTTTTTCCGCCGGCGGTGGCGGCGGCGGCGGCGCCCCGGTGGCGTGCTCGCGCGTGATGGACGACCCACAAATTGTGATCTAAATTACGACTGAGGTGACGCCCGCGCAGAAATAGCTCCTAACGCTTCCTGGAGGGGGTCTTTAAGACGCGAGCGCGACGGGGGGACGAAAGGTGGCGGTTGTGATGAGGAACGCACGCTGTGGGCAAACGACGGTGAAAATGATCTTAGGATCAGTTGTGTTAAGTAGAGGCACGTTGTTACTGCCGGTAACGAGAAAGCGCTTATCTTTTCTCGAACCTTCTTTCAATCAATTCTCACATGATTAGGAAATGCTTTGAAAATGAACTCTACAGTCATCTTCTATGAGTCGTTAAATGGTAAATAGGTACTCAATTTTAAAGCAGATGGAAACAGTTTCAGCGTCGTGGTTAGATGGTTGTCTTGCAAGATGTCTATTTTTTGGAAAGTTCGCTAAAGCCCACGCAGAAATGTTCTAAAATAATTCTTGAAACAGAGTATGAAAGAAATTATTTTATAGCCTCTTTGATTGTCATGTTCGCTACATTCTGGGCAAATGTGTTATACACGAAAATTAAATTTCGAGTTTTTGTAGAATATTTTCTTAAATATGTTTTTAGGAAGACTATTTTCTACTTTTGTTGTTCTATAGCACACATGCTCTGAGTCATATTACATATGAAGTGCATTCCACGAAAAAAAACGAAAATTTTCACGTGGAACAATTTAGGTGGATAAAATCGCTCCATAAATAGTTCCCTTCTCAGAAGGCTAACTAAACATAGCAAAAGATAAAAGTCCTATTTGAACTTGACGGAATACCAATCAAAACTTGAATTGTGTGACATGTAATGAACGTATACGAGACAAAGATCTTTGAATTGAACAAAACACGCGTATTTTAGACCTTTAGTGTCAAGGACTACTGCCGTAATTGAGAATGGGTGGGTTCTGGAATAAACATTACACGCACAGTTTAAATGAGCATGTACAACACTAATTCATGGCCTGATTTAAATATCTGGTTGACAGGAAAGAAAGATATAGCGGTAGTAAGTGCTAACTACGAATCAGCATATAATATCTATTGTCTACGATTTATTAATGCAAGTGTGAAAAGGCAAAGCATTATTTTTTAGATTTTGAATCTCATAGCTAATTTTATCTAATGAAAAAGAACCTCACATGATTCAAGAATTAGGTAGCATGTCTATGCTGTTGATTTATTCTACGCAATTATGGAATAAATAGAAAGTGAAGGAATAAAATTGAATGCTTATCTGTTAAGTGAAAGGAAACATTTAACGTTTTGCGATACAAGTTAATAGTAACTGAACATTGTGTAACACAATTACAAGGAATTTGTGCTGGACAAAGCGGGTCCACGGGAGGTTTTCTTTGGGGTTTTGCAGAGTCTCTTTTTTTATTCCACTATAAATAAAGTGGAATGCCGAATCTAAAAAGGTGGTTTGCCGAATTGTAATGATGAAAAGAATCATTCGAATTAGGCAAACCACATTTTAGACGACAACACTTTAAAAGTGTTTTATCTCTGTTTAGAAATAATTTTGAGAATAGTAATGTGATGCTTCCTGAATGTTTATGATTCAATATCATTCCGAGGATTTTGAACGAACGACTCTAATTGGAATTTTGGTAAAAATGGCCGTTAATCATATTTTGTATATAATTTCGAATACCTATGAATCGAATGCCTATGAATGCCTATATTGAAATCCAATGAAACCGTGATCACATGTTGGTTCATAACCAGTGAATCAGGCATTTCAGTGTCTATGATGTGCATTGGTGGAGCTATATTACCTGAAGACACTAAGGTAGGGACAATGATGGGAAAAGTGCATGAAAAAAGCAATTGGGCTCGATTACAATAGTTGTCAAATATTTCACTCAATTACAAATACAAAATACATTTTCAGCATGTAATTAGTGAAAATACAATTACAAGCACATTATTGCATTATTAGTAAAAGTACATTACAGAAGCGTGTAGTTCTTGAATGAACTAGTTCAAGCGAACTATTTTTTGCTTGGCGATCCAGGACAGCGCCAGGGTTGTTGAAAGGAGCCAGGAAAACTCTCCTACACGGTGGATGGGGCCTGTCGTACAGGCTTATTCGTGAACTAGACTGCACTGAACCGAAATGAACTTATCCACTCCCTTAGTTCGCGACGAACGAGGAATTTTGCGAGGGGAAAAAACTAAGAGCAGTGGCGGCTGGTGCTCCAACAAATTGCAGGTTGCAGTTCCATCGAATGTCGGAAATGTAATTTCCAAAATTCAGGACACTAATATATAATAAAACGTAAACAATTCATTTAAATTAATTAAAACCAAGTTTAATAAAAATATGTATTGAAAAAGAACTTGCATGTTTTATGCCTAGTGTCCGCGACAGGTAAATTCACCTCCCTCACATGCAGTTCTGGCTTTGATTTCCAATGTTGCACAAGCACCAGTGTTTGGAAATGTTTTATACAAATAAAAGGATTTACTTTCTTTAAATTACTTTTACTTAATAAAATTATTTTACTTATTTTACTTTCTTATTTTATTTTATTTCAAATAAAATTGTTTTCTTTAAAAGGAAAACTTCACTACCCTGGTATATATTGCAATAATGAAAGATCTACTACAAATATTTGTATTCACAACATGGCTCGCAGACCGCTGGCAGACTGGTTGCCGCGAGATTGCCATGAAGCGCGTGCCGTGAGAGACAGGAAGGGACCTCCTTCCAGACTTTACACAAGAAACGCATAAAATGTATGTTTTGAATCAACAAATCTAATATGAAAACAAATTCTCCAAATACAATTAAAATGCATGTTAAATGCATTAAAATGCACCGTGAATAATTCAATGAACTTCTTTACTTTCAATACCACGCGACATCCATAAAGCAGGTAGAGTCAGACGAAAAAAAAGAATGTTGGTATTCCCTTGGGACTGCCTGGGTTGCCGCGCTGCGCTCCATATACCGCATGGATAATAGATCCTCCCACTCATTTGGTTGCGTCACCGAAGGCCACATATTTCCCCGTGTTAAAGCGAAGGGGCAAAGAGTACTTGCCCAGTAATAGAGCCAAGATCGTGATGCAATTACTGGGAGTCACCAGGATGTGGTGCAATTACTGGGAGAGAGCGCCAGTCGGACGCTCTTTGGTTTCAAAATGATTTCATATACTTCGATATTGCCGCAATATCATGAATATTGAATGTCATTAAAAGGAAAATATATATTCCTAAGATATTATAAGATCTTTTTCAAATGACTGGGGCTTGTGCAACCGTGCAACCTAAGCACGAGCCGCCATTGCTAAATAGGCATATTAGCAAATTAGCATTATACAGTCTGCGTCTCCGCTGCTCCCTATCCGTAGCTTCGGTTGCGCAGCTTTGTGAACGCACGTTCACGCCACTGCGGTGCGACTATTCCTAACCTCACGGGAATCTATGGCCAATCCTGGAACAGAAAGAAAACAAGAGTCAGAACGACTTAAGTCAACTGGCGCGCGCATTACGCGTGCAGAAATACAAAGTTTGTTTCAAGTCCCATTGCCGTGTTTCAGATTTCCAACAAGTGTTTAGGTCGCTTATACTTCCCCCGTTGGCTGGATTGGTATGAAGGCACCTCCCGTCGCAATGGCACATCCGCTTCCGGAAACGCGCGATGTATTGCCGCACGCGCGCACGCCCCCCAGCAGGGGGGTATCACGACGGCGTAGTTTGTCGTGTTCTCTGGTGGAGTGTCGTAGACGACCACCCGGACCCGGAGTCTCGCGGCGTCGCTCACGTCGTTAGCCTGAAAGTGCAGGCAGTGAGAAGGCGATGCTTGTAGTCTGGTCCGTCCGGCTACATACCAGTTGGGCTTATGGCGCGACAACCTTTGGGCAGGATCGGGATTGTTAGTGTTAGCTTCAAGGTACAAGTTAGCTTGAAGGTGCAGGCCGTGACGAGACAGGATGGGTGTTCCGAGCCGCCTGGACCTTAGTTCAGATGGCCCCCATGTGGGGTTCTGGGCTTCGTTGTGGCAGTGGCCCGATACTCTGAGTAGTGCATTATTTTGACTCCGATCGTAGCCTGGATAGCTAGGAGCTCTGAGCTAGCAGGGCGGCCTCAGGCATTGTAAGGGGGACGTTGCCGCGAGGGCAAACTGGGTTTCAGCTGGATCCGGACATCAGCCCGCCCGCATGCTTGCGCGGCGGTGGGGGCTGCGGATAAAAGGCAAAAAGCCAAAGCTCACCCCGAGAACTTGTGCTGATGAAGCATGTTAATGGGGTGTTGTAGACCCCATGAGGTTCACTGCCGCGTTTAAAACTAGATTGAAAACCTCACCACACAGCCATGAAAGAGTGGGGTGTGGAATTCTCCTGGGTAGTTTTCAGGTAGTGGTTCTGTTCAGATAGTGAGACAAACCAGATCTTGAGTAAGAATGGCAGTAATTTTGGCTTAGTTATTGGCGAAGTGGCCTCGTGGATACAAGAGATTACATATATTCAGTGTAGAAAACCATCTAATGTAATTAAAACCTCACAAATCTTACTCTCATATTCAGCAAACAAATTCTTGACGTCGAAAACTGACTGTGGTTTAAGTTCAAATGACAAAAAACGCCTAAATAAATGACAATGTGGAAATTGTTTTTACTTCCGTTGACATAATTGTTTTTTAAGAAAATCAGATATATTAGCTTAGGATATTCGACAGCGTTATTCTTTTTATATGAAATAAAAGGTATAATTGTGAATTTTTCATCTCGCAGGTTAATGATGCCTAATTTATTCGCTAGAGGCCACTAGCTGTGCAGAAGATAAAAATTGTATCTAAGAACAATGTTTTGTAAAATAAAATGAAAGAAAATTATAGTACTTTATTAAAATGTGAACCAATTACGCTAAAAATAATAATCTTAAACGCGGCGTTTTATATAAATTGATATTTTCCCACGTAATTCGCAAGCATTTAATATGAAGAAAGACCGGGCATCGCCGGGTATTTCGCTAGTAGGATATATCAGCTCCGGCGGCGGCGCTAGCCGAATTCGTTTACTTCGCTCCGTGAAGTCAGGAAGGTTAAGCGAATTCGAGACTCGCGGGCTCCTGGCTGGGTGACTGACTAGGAACCCAGGGATCTAACGGCGTCGAGCTCTTGGCCGAAGGGATAAAAGGCACTGACTGACTGCGACGTGACGAGACTCGACAAATACAGTAATTACTCATTACTCAATAACAGTAATTATAGTAATTACTTGGCAACGGAGGATTACTCCAACAAAAGCGCTCAACGCCCATCGAGGGTTAAGAGACACGTTGCCTCTACAACGACAAAACAAATTAAAAAAACAAAAAACAAACAATTATAAACCAGGAGATGATCGCAGAAGCCGTTACAACGTGTAAGAGAAGGGTCGTGAGGGATGGAGCGTCGTGAGCGTGGGCGGCGGCGCGATCGTCATCGCCCGCCTCCGCCTCCGCCTCCGCCTCCGCCTCCGCCGCGCCGCGCCGCGGGCGTCGTGTTGTGATGGCGTTGATGCATATCTGCGCGCCGCCCAACAGCACTTTGTCACACGCGCAACGAGAGCTGCGTGCGCCCGGCTGGTGTCCGCGCGGCGGCGGCGGCGGCGGCGGATCCGGTGGCTGAATCGCGTGCCGCATTGGGCTTCTCGCCGCCCCCTCCCCTCCCCCTCCGCAGCAGTAACGGAATACCTATTCGGCGTCTGTGGAATGGCTTGGCTTTTCTTCTAGACGTTATCAGAAGTCGGCAGGAGTTGCAACGGAATGCTTTCGGTTGAAAGGACGAGACGTGGAAATTGTTTTTTCTTTGATGTTTTTGAATGGTGTTATTCGCTGTAAGTTATTTCTGGGATGGAAGAAATTGAATTTCTCACGCGACCAGTACATTTATGGTAATAAATATTGAGACAATGAAAATCATAAATCTGACTTCCATGATGTGTACCGCCAAACCGATACTTTATGTGCCAAAATATTAGCCCTGTCTAACATGTAAGCAAAGTAAGAGCGATCCACGTAAATAATTTGAACGCGATTTCATGCATTTTATATTTTTTTCTAAACACAGTATTTCTAGAATTGTTATTTATTCCCTGCTCTTGATGCAACAACTTTCGCTGCATATCACTTAGCACTACTCACCTTCCACTTTTGTGCACTGGTTCAAAGCCCTGTCCCTCTATATAAGAAATGGCAAAGACACTAGGTGCACAAAAGAGTTCGGAGCAGGTTTTTCAGGTTCACTTTTTCGTCTTCCTCTAATTTCGCTTTTGCAGCATCATTTAAATCATATCATCACTCATTCACAAAAGCATTCATCTCGGGTAGGGTCGGAAAGAATTTGGTCGAAGGTAGGATCCTCCTAAAGAATCCCTACCCCTGAGATATCATTGTTCATCAATCGCTTCTGTTGTCACGCCATTTACATAGATTGACGTCATATTGCAATAAGTTA
The DNA here is from genome assembly GCA_011170035.1 of Teleogryllus occipitalis. Lineage (NCBI taxonomy): Eukaryota > Metazoa > Arthropoda > Insecta > Orthoptera > Gryllidae > Teleogryllus > Teleogryllus occipitalis. The sequence continues at coordinate 43,178 of BLKR01005773.1, read as the reverse complement.
ATTCTTAATGATCGTATATTTTCTGTTTTCTCCGGTATGTTTAGTAATTCTTAATGGGGTCGATCAATTCAGTTTGCTAGAATACCCAGATGCATCATAGCGACTCACGGCACTGTTTAACTGCTAGTTACTTCATTTCTTCACATAAGCTTTAGTGATATCCTGCTTTTTCATCCGGATGGTTTATTTGTAAAACGTTCAAGCATTACTGTGTGTGTGTGTGTGTGTGTGTGCGTGTGTGTGTGTGTGTGTGTGTGTGTAGTGCGCCAGGAAAATCTCTCCTCACCGAGACCAATCAGGGTCTCCTAATAAAAATTGTATTTGTGTCGGTTTCAATCAGATCACAGGGGAAAAATGAAGGAGACAACCCTTACAGCATCTATTATGATTGTGGTGAGTACGCAATTTACGTGTGTGTGTCTGTGTTTATCTAACAAAATAGAATTCATTGACTCAGCGAAACTAGTGTTAAAAAGTGGCACAGACTTTCTCGTAGTATTCAGTTTGCTATTTTTTTGTCTGCGCTAGCTTTTCGGATTTGCCACATACTCTTGCTAGCTGCCTGCTATCGCCAATCTCGGTTACTAAATTACTTTAAGAATTATAAATATTGATTCAATTAATGTTACTGTTACTTTTAATTAATATTACTGAATATTACTTTAAGAATATTATAGAAGAGTAAAACCTCGCCATATATAGAAATTTTAGTTGAAACATTTGGAAGAGCTTTTCAGAAAATAGCGTTTAAGCGTTATTGTAAATGCAAAATTTGAAGCTCATTTTCACAGAAATCTTTTGAGTTATCTAAAACTTTTATTGACAATCATTTGAAGCACTTCCACTCACAAACGCAGTAATGTATACAAATCGATGGAAATGTGCATTCTAAGGGCTTGAGAGATAAAAAAAATGCATTTGTGTAATTTTTGAAAAAATACAGCAAAATGAATTTTATATCACCTCTAACAGCGGAATTAACACTATCCGTTAGAAAAGTTTGAAGAAAAGCTTTGGATACGTTTTTGAGAAAATTGCATTTTAGCGTTTCTGAAAATTCATTTTCACAGAAAACTTTTCCAAAAATCTTACAAGACATCAATTGACGCTCTTGTACTTATAAATGCAATAATATTGTAAACAAATTGCATCTTAAGTAAAAATTAATGACGTGAAAAACAAGTTAAAAAATTATATTTTTGTAATTTTTCACAAAAAATAATAATACAAGAAAATGGCATTTATGTCATCTGTTGCATTACATTTAGGACTATCTTTACCAAAAGGTTTAAAAAAAGTACAGAGTTGTTTGTGAGAAAATCTTGTTGTTGTTATCTTTTAACATTGCACCTATTTCACGCAATATTGCGGGGAAAGTACTAAAAATTTCAAAAAATGTACAGGACTTTAGGGACAGAAATAACTATGTAGAAAAAAATTTTATTGAAGGAAGAATCTCTAACTCCAATTTTATAGTTGTAGGAAGACGCCAAAAAAATTCAAACTTTTAAAATTTTCGAAAATTCTGAGTTAACTGCAAAAAACGGACCTTTGCATCTTTCTCGGTGTATTCTTCTCTATTCTTTAAACAAAACGTAAAGATAAAATTTGGAGCCATTTTTTAGAAAAGTTTGAAAATGTCCCTGGGCCTACACATAAAGTATTCCCAAATTTATTTATTTTTTTCAAAATCGCAAAGCTTCGAGTCGATTTCGATCGGCCGAGAAACATCCATTTTGTAAAAAATCGTATGTATGATTTAGACGCTAGTGGTTTTGGCAGGTGGACGGACGGGCGGACGGACGTTTTGAATAAAAAACACTTTTTCGGTATCAGGGAACACAAAAATATTTCCGTTGAAATCTGGAAATCGATTTTCTGCAGCATTTCATAATTTTCTCTATACTGTGACCATCCATACTGTTTCAACAAAAACATTAATTTTGTATTATTAATTATAATTCTGAAAGTGACATTGCAATGTAAACAAGTGAAAGGAAACGAATGTCAAGGCGTTTTATTTAAAACTGAGCCCGTTCTAAGAAATTGAGATTACTCACAAATAGGCCGAACCTAAACACAAAACGAGGTGGTTATAAATTATATAAACATTGTATAAATATATTGAAAACCCAGTTGAAACGAAAAGGCTAGATATGTAAGTGGGTACGGGTTAGTCGGGCGTTCCTGTGGTGACCCACAAAGAGAAAACAATTTTTTTGTAAATTTAAACATTCTCAGTTTGTATAAACCTTCCCGCAGATTTCTATACATGTATGAATTAGTACTTTCTAGTGTTGTATAACCTAGAGTATTTGTATGGCCATGTTTGAACAATGTTTGGAACAAATGTTTGTTTCTCTGGGCGTGTTGGGGTGGGGAATTCGGACGTAAGTATTAAGAACGTGTGAAAAGTGGTGTATTTTTCTTAACCACAACCGTGCATTATTTACCCATTGTAAGCTATTAGAATCATTAAAGTCCATAATTTCTTAAATTTGGGTGGTAAAAATATAGATTTATCGTGCACCATCGAAGAAAATTGTACCAAATGTGTCTTATGGATGAAAAAATACAGAACATTCCTTTCAAGGTAATTGGTGAACATTTTGCTTGGAGTATGTTGATTTGAGAGAGCTGGACTACAAGCCACCTTAGTGCACAATATCTCAATGTTTGTCGACGCTCAACTGATATGCTTTGGTGTCTCTCATGTACTTAGGGTCTTCTCTCGTACAGAATCTAACATTTTTCAACTTTCACTCCAACAATCAGAACATATCTTCCATGGTAATATGATAAAATGAATAAAAATAGAAATACCTTTGTTAGGCAAATTGAAAGAAAAATGTAATGAAACGCACGTACTGCTGGTCTGTAATGTGTAAAAATACTACATGTAATCATCATTTATGTTTTATACATTTATAAAAGTACTATATTACTGAAGGCTCTAATTTGCATTACTAATTACTAATGTACATGTAAATTGTCTGAAAACTTAGCAGCCTCTAGCAATGTGAAAGATTCATTGGTTTTCTTAGATATGCAGGATGACTAGGAAAATACAAAAACAAAGAAACTGTTTTATTTATTTATTTTACGTCTAAAACAGTTAAAAACTGTGTGTGCTGTGCTATAGGGGGAAATCAATTCTGTACTCGTTTTCAAAAATTCTGTGATCCCTACCATGAGCCATATACTATTTGAATTTTGAATACAAAGAGAAAATGAGCGTTTTCTGCTAAGATTGGTAACAAAAATAATTGCTCCAATGTAATAAAATATATTTTTAAGGGTAAATAAGCAATTAATTTGGGCTCTTATCCCTCATCATGTCTTTCATCAAGGAATAATACTTCCTGCGGCAACAACATTAAAACGATAATTTGAATAACTATATTTCCCACTGAATTCTAGAAGACGTGCACAAATAATGAAGATGCATTTATGTCCAGAAGCAAAACAAGGGGCCATCTCAGCATTTGCTTAAAAAGAACCAGGGAAACTGGACGAAAAACCTGATCGAGATGGGGGTCATTGATGGAAGCTGCAGTACAATACTTGTACAATACTGTTACGATTTTTACTGAAAATGCAAACATTTTATTATGTCATTCCGCAATTCCTTACTCGCACTGCTTCATGGAAGCTCCATGGAAGACGTCAGTCACACGTGACACGTGGGCGCAGCAGCAGCTGGCTAAGCCAAGCGCTCAGACGCCGGGCTCCGTGCGCGGGGCGGCGCGGGGCGGCGCGGGGCGGCGCGGGGCGGCGCGGGGCGGCGCGGGGCGGCGCGGGGCGGCGCGGGGCGGCGCGGGGCGGCGCGGGGCGGCGCGGGGCGGCGCGCGGCGCGGCGCGGGGCGGCGCGGGGCGGCGCGGGGCGGCGCGGGGCGGCGCGGGGCGGCGCGGGGCGGCGCGGGGCGGCGCGGGGCGGCGCGGGGCGGCGCGGCGCAGGGCCGGGTCGTCGACACCTGGCATTTCAGCCCCCTCCACGGACGCTCAGCAGCTCACCCACGCACTGCGTCCAGCCACGCCCCGCGCCGAAAGCCACGCCTCCCGCGCACCTCGGCCACGCCTCTCCCCGCCACTGCTCTGCGCCGCCCCGCCACCCTTCGCCTCGCGCTCCCCGTCGCGTCCCGACACCCCCGTTCTCACCTGGCCCCATCCCGTCTCGCCTCTCCCCGCAACGCCACATCTCGCCCCACTCCGCCCTTTCCCCCTCACTCTCTGCCGCCCCTGCCCTCACCCTACCTCCCCGCCTCGCATCACCACGCCGCGCTCCGCCGTGGCCCGCCTCCCGCCTGCCACCGCTCCGCCCATTGTGTGCCCGCCCGCCATGCACTCCACATTTCACACGCATACGCTACCCACATCATTGCAACGCACGTGACGCATTATAACACGTCTGGCATTGCGATCCCATTTCTATGTGCGCACACTGCATTTCCACTTTTGTCCCCAAGCCGCATTCCTCACGTTGCTCCCGACGCCCAACATCACTGCCTTCGCTTTGGAAAGAATGCGCGTGAACGTACGAGCATGACGGCCGCTCCTCTGCACACGGGTGAGATACTAGGTTCATTTTAGTCACACTCTACTACAAAACAAATCATATTCTTTCAAATACATAAAGCTACGCCTTGCTCAATTCCCCGATAGTAAGACCAAATTTGCCAATCTCTGAGACATAACCGTTTGGGGCTGGTCAGTTTTCCAAATTGTCAAATACCTATGGATTTTTCTCACGCGTTGAAATTGTAATACTTAACACAAATTAATTAATATAAATTGTTTTACTCTGATATATTTTATTTTTACTTCTTGTATATATATATATATATATATATATATATATATATATATATATATATATAAAATTTCACATGTATTGTTGTACGATTTGTAATGCGTTTTACAAAAATGTTGGCTGAGATGTGTTGATTTGGACAGAAATTGTGGAATAATAATGTAATATAACCGTTACTAAGGGCAAGAAAATGTGTTGTGTTTCAGTACTAGTTTACGTAAGTTATCCTGATCACGCTCGAATCTCATAGTTGTCGTGGTAAGAGCTGTTCTCGTAAGTTGGGGAAAGATCATTGTAGTTAGGCATATTGGTCTTCGAGTTATACAACTCACTTGATACGGGTGTATATGAGAATACCAGTAGCAGCATTCGTGATGGTTTGCCCTCCACACCAAGAGTTGTAAAAGTGTATTAGCAAATTTTATTGATATTATGATTACGTTACACATTAATTTAATTTACACTTTATACATTATTATACACTATATACCTTAAAATAATTACATTGATCCATGTGGCTAAAGAATACTCTAGCATACGTTTATTATATTTTTGTGGATTTCCTTAATTCTTAGAGTTCATCATTTTTAAACTGCATGCAGTTTTTGGCTAAATCCTCCTTAATCAAAAACGGAATATTTACGAAATGGCAGCAATCACTTATGATTTTTAAATTCACGATAGCTATTGAGAGGAGGGTGGGGGAGGGCAGCTTCCAGTGCATTCCCTGCCAAACTTTTTTCATAAAGTAGTTGTCTTACTTTCTTTCTTGTTTTCAAACAAATACTCATTTTTATTCCGATGTACACACGACCTCAAACCAGTGAGGACCTACTGTCTGCTTAAAATTTCATTGTAAATACAACTATACCACTTGTACACTTTACCATTTGAACCAAACTTGAAACCATCACTTGAAGCAAACCACTTCTTTTCACTTGAAGCAAAATTGAAGTGTGCTCTTTCAATTCGGTACGAACATTTTAAAAGGTTGAAAAAGTTTATTGAACTACATTTATTAATACACTAGCGGAACCCGGCAGTCATTCTGCCCTTCATCTCCCTCTTTATCCCTCGCTCTTCCTTTCTCTCTCCGTTTCTCCCTCTCTCTGCCTCTCCCTCTCTCTCCCTCCCTCTCTCTACCTCCCTCCCGCTCCCTCCCTCTCTGTCCCTCTCTTTCTCTCCTCTCTCCCTCCCTCTCCCTCCCCCTCTCTCTCCATCTCTCTGTCCCTGTCTCAATCTGTCTGACTCTCTGTGTCTCTCTATCCTTCTCATTTAAATTTAGTTGCTGATTCTGCACGTTTCTGAGCAGGTGGGGTAATATCGAGAAGCGCCGGACCAGCAAAAAAATAGAATGTTCAAAAAGATCTCATCTGTATATTATGGTGTGAGAAACGCGTCTTTGATACTTTTGGCCTCAAAATTTTAGTTTTTAATATCTTAGAAACTTCGTTTAGGAGTTATTTACAATATAGATTCAAAAAATATTGCCGAGTATGTTGCTAGTTGCATTGGGCGTGAATACATAGTTTTGTTTTACAGCGCCATCTAGTGAATTTTTTCGATATTTTAATAGTTATTCTGCTATTCGGGGAGGAGATGAATCCAACAAACCAGAGATAATTAAAATTGGTCCAGCCGTTCTTGAGTTATAAATGTGGTAACCAACCCGAATTATATATATATATATATATATATATATATATATATATATATATATATATATATATATATATATATGGACTTAAGTAAAAATGTCTACCATACTTCTGTTGACGATTGTACTATGTAGCGTTCTGTTTTCAATGTTATCTGGACTTTACAATCTCAAAACATCTTTGAGATATCTCGTGTATCTCGATACGTGTATCATAAACTGAGTACAACATTACGTAAGATTATCACTTTTTATCTTATGCTAATACATATTGGTCAAGAACCTGTATCATAATGAAATCTGTATCGTAATGAGTATTATTATACAACTGGTTGCAGCTATCAAATGACAGCATTATCCAATGGGAGTAGAAAAACACATAATCCATGTGATTTTTTTTCATAAAAATAATCTTTGAATTAAATACTAAAATAACGATAACAATAAATCAAGAATCTGAATACGGCTAAACAGGCTATCACTATCGCACGGGCACATCCAGAACCCACAACACCGAAATGGCGGAAGCTGAATGGCTGAGAGACCCACGCGTCATCCCGTCGGCCTCAACGCCACGTTGCCAAATTTCTACCTTACAGTCTGTTGGCCGCGGCAGGTCGCATATCAGAGGAAATGTACGAAGGGTTTCATGTAAAGTATCTCCAAAATTTAAAGAATGTTTTTCAAAATTGCAGAATTTCAATTGAGGCAAAATTGACCGAGGATTATTCATTTTAGAAAGCTTTTTAGCTTTAGCTTTTCTCACTTTTTCAACCTTCTAATAGAAAGATGGTTCTCTAGCAGCATATACTTTCCGCATTATTTCTAACTCTTGTAAGTTTCGAAAATTCAGAGTCTTCAACGAAAATTATAACTGCACCGTTTTAAGTGTACATTGTCCTAACAGGAAAAATTAAAGAAAAAACGTTGGAGCCGATTTTGAAAACAAAAATTTAAATTGTCTCTACTTCAAGCAAAATGTATACAAAAACAAATTATTCTTTCAAAAAATTGAACATAATTATATTTGAAGAACCATTGTTTTAGAACAGATTTTAATAAAAAACAAGGTGGTTTACCAAATTGTCCAGTTTCTTGCAAAAAGTACGTCACATTTCATATCTATTACCCTGGTCCATAGCAATTCATAGAATAGTTTCAGAAGAGAAACGTAGCTTATTAAAAAACGATAATTTAGCTTACTTTTAATGTTAAAAATAATTCATATTTATGAAGTGTAGTCAATATATTATATTTTAATAGAAAGAACATACTTTTTTTCCATTGCTTGAAACAAAATTGCTTACAATCTTTATTACGATAGGCCCAAAATATTCAAAATTGGCTACGATATGTTTTTGTACGAATTGATCAAATTATTCTCCACTCTTTGCAAAAATCCCTGTCAAGTTCTGTCAGAAGATTTTTATACATTATTGTGGGTTAAGGGGTGATATTTCGGCTAGAGCAAAAAATCACGTGATAGTCAACATTCACCAATTTTGATATTTTATGAAGTGCCAGCATTTGAAACAGGAAAACCTTCATAAATCACGAAAAGTGAACTTCAAAACTATCAAAAATGAAGAACGCAAAATATAGATTCACTGTGAACCGCTGTCGTTCACTTACATTTCTCAACCACATACCATTTAGTGGTTTCTCTTTAGACACTTTAAATGCTGACGTAGGCATGCAACATTTTAATTCGCAAAATCACCACACGCACCCGTTTCGATAATAAAACGATTCCAATTAATGCACTTGAAATACAGTAGTAAACTATGACGACAATTATACCAATATTTTTTCAATATTCCACTGACGAATCATTTTATTTAAAAATTAAATTTCCAAACTTTAGATTCAGTGGCTGTCATGTTAATATATTCCACCTGGTCAAAGCAAACACACTATTTAGCAACATTCTAGTCATGGTAACCCATTTCAGCAGAGTACAGCTGCCAAATCTTAAGCAATCGACTATAACAATTTCAAATATTTGCAAAAATTTGAAAAGTTGAATGTTATAAGAAAAAGGTAACTTGTCAATTAATGCGATGATGTAATTTTCGTTTTTGTTCAATAGATTTTTTATTCCTTTTGATTAAAAACATCTACAATTTTCAGTTGTTTTTTATTTTTCGGACCCGACATATCGTGATCAAAAGCAGGCTTTCGAAATATCAGAGAGAATTGAACTTTTTTCAATCGTGTAGATTTTTGGAGCAAACTTTTTAATGGTTTTTGAAAAAAATTGGTTCAATATTTCCAAAAATTTGCCGTATTTAATTCACATGTTCTCACAAACATGAATGTTCCAAAAACCATCATTAGAGATGCTTTGAAGCTTATGAGTAAACGTATTAAACAATGAAATACATCTAGAACTGAAAATTTTACGGCATGATAGATATTTATACATTATTACATTTTGTGATATCATTTTTGAGGAAATTTTATTTTTCATATTGCCAATATTTTAATTGAAATTGCTTGAAAACTATTTCAATTTTTAAAAAATGTACATGACATTAATGAAAGAACTAATTCTGGATGATAAATTAAATTTGAAGAAAAATTGCTGTCTTCAATACCGTAGTTCAGTATTGTCGGGTATGACGAAAAAATTCAAACTTCTATAATTTTCAAAAATTAAACAGTGAAAATGAAACTTGTGGTGACTATAGAAGTGTATTTCACTATATTATTACAGGAAATTTAAAGAATCAAATTGGAGCTATATTTGGAGAAATTTTGAAAATCCCCCACGGGCTTCATGTACTCCCAAAATTTTAAAAAATCACTTTTCGATACCAAGTACCCACAATTCGTAAAATGCCAACACGACCTCATAGAGAAAGGAATTTATTCCATATCGGCAAAAGATTTAATAATACCCTCCATAATACGTTTTTCTGTCACGCAATCCCCATTATTTGCTGCAGCATTTCTTAACTTTCTCTATTTTACGTAATTTACTTCGCATATACGTATGTATACGAGAAAGTAAAAATTCTGTCCATTGTTAATGCAAGGTAGTGTGTCTCAGAAATATGAAATTCCACCTCGCGTCATTTATAGCAGACTGCTGCGCGAGCAAGAAGATTGTACCAAGAGATAGCAGGCGCATCCAACCCTCTAGGGAGAGAATTCGGGAAATCAGATGCCACATTTTCACGGGAAAGAAGTGCGCCTTATCTGTAATTTTATGTTCAGCTCTACATCATTTCACTTGGATTCCGTGTAGCACAGAATATATATTAGAATCAAAACGGGATTCTAGATATTTGCGTGAAACCGAATTTTGTGAGAAGTCGCTTGATCTTAGGCACTGACATCAATTTTGAGATTAAATTGGATAACTAATATATTTCACGCTTAATAACTAACAATGCCGGTTTAGAGAGAATGATGGGGAATTTATATATTCTATAACGCGATAGCTTCTCGGGTGTAAAAACGTATAGGAGAGGAGGCAATTGAATTATACACTTTGGAAATGTTTTATACTCTACTCGCTTAGAGAAAATTGTTGAACAATCCAAAAGAATATCGAATTCGAGAATTGTGATTTTTCCAAACCTCGATGCGATTACTCAATTTTCCATTCAACGACAGAAGAAAACCACTTCCTTTCGATACTGCTACACTGATGGTGATTGTTTAGAGCCAGTAATGTTTACGAACGCCGAGAGAGCTCGAAAACACCACTTAGTGTAAATTAGTGTGTTAATCTCTTTGCTTCTAACTTCAAGCTTTAAAATAAGAATTTCTTTTAGACACTTAAGATGATTATGATCTCTGGGAAACTAGGGATTAAATATTCTTGAAAATTAATGTTTTAAATATCAGAAAAAATTTTGGTAAAACAAATTTTTAAGATATCTCATAGTTTCTTTGAAACTTTTGCGAGATTAAGATCTCAGAAAAGTTAACGCGAAGAAAATCTGAAAGTAAATGAAGTGCTTTTACACTTCAGATGAAATAGTTTGCTTTTCTGGTTCTTGTAAATATTTGTAAAATAACGGGAATACAAAATATTTTATTTGGGCAAAAATCTCAAGATTATATTGGCGCTAATAACACTTTTTCAATTTTTCGGATACCTAATAGTAGAATTAAAATATGACTTTAAGAATATTAGACTATAATCTGGTCGTATAAATGCAAATTTTCATTGAAAACTGGGAGGTCGTTTTCAAGAAAATGTTTTTTAAAGCTTTCTGACAATGCACATTTTGAAACTCATTTGCACCGAAAACTTTCGAGTTGTGAAGAAACATCCGTCCGTCCACCTGTGGCCAAAGACAGCACCAAAATCGTTCAGTTTATTTTGCCACAAATTGATATTCGATCAGTTTCAAGGAACTCGAGGCGTTCTGAGATTCAAACGGATATTTTGATTTTTGTAAGTACTTTACATAAAGCCTCAAAACATATTCAAAATTTTCTAAAAAGTGGCTCCAAATTCTTACATTAAACTGTATCCTCGGATGCAAAGAACGCTGAAAAGAATGGTGCAGATCTACTTTTTTTGTGCAATCCTAAATTTACTGAAAATTGCAAAAGTTCATATTTTTTCCGCGTCTTCCTAAAAATACAATATGGAAGATAAAAATTTTCCCTTGATAAAATGAGTAAGAATAGATTATAAAAAATGGTCATGTACTGTGTTTTTAAGTAATTTGTAGTTTTTGCGGAATTTTGCGGGAATTTCATTTTTTAAACAATTTTTACTCAAAAAGATTTCCAATATTTTCATCTTAAAGAGTCATCTTAAAGAGTGTAATCATCACTATCCGTACGATATGTTTGAAAACAATTTCTTGAGCTGTTTTTGAGAAATTGGCGTTTGAGCGTTTCTGAAAATGCGAAATTTTAAGCTCGCTTTCACAGATGAGTTTTGGTTTACCAGAGTCTTTGTAAGACATTTAAAGCGTACGTATGGGTAAATGTGTAAATGTGAATCAATTGCCGATAATGTGCATATTAACGACGCGAGAGGCTAGTCAAAAAATTACAATATTATAATTTAAAAAAAACAAAAGTATAGAGCAGAATGACGTTTATGTCATCTTATAGAGTACATTTAGCACTATCCCTACTAAAGGTTTTTAAAAAAACCTGAAGCCGTTTTTGAGAAAAACTTGATTTTGTTGTTTTTTTCTTCAAAACTGCGCATATTGCACGCAATAATGCACGAAAACTACTCAAAGTTTCAAGAAACTGTACATGACCTTAATAAAAGAACTATGGAGAAAAATTTTACTTGAAGGAAAATCTCAATCTTCAATCTTCAATTTTATACAAGTATGAATAAGACGAAAATATTTCAATCTTTTGAAATTTTCAAATATTCAGAGTTAACAGAGAAAAACGGACCTAAACTATCTTTATATGTCATCTATATTCTTTTAAAAAATTGAAGAGAGTCATTTTTGAGAAAATTTTGAAAACGTCGCAGCGGCTTCATGTATTGTATCTCCAAATTTTAAAGAAAGTTTTTCAAAATGGCAGCGCCTTGTGTTGAGTCAGATCCAGCGAGAAATATCCATTTAAAAAAAAAATCCTACCTCTGGTGTCGGCGCTAGTGATATTCACAGACGGCCGGACGAAAGGACAGATGAGCAGTCGGACGGACGTTTGGAAAAACACTTTTTCCGTATCAGGGGACCCCGTAAGGTGGATTTCCGTTGAAATCTCGAAATCTATTTTCCGCAGTATTACATGACTTTCTCTATTGACCTATTACTCCGTATATACGTACGTATACGAGAAAGTAAAAATATTTACTCGAAAACCACACTAAATTTTTTGTTTAATTTTTGACTACAGATAAAATAACGGAAGTTTAAAAGTTTGGCAAAGTTGACGTTCCCATTATCTGAACGTTGACGTTATCATTAAAAGTTAATTTTATCATGAATAAATTGTTGATATTGATTTTTGACGTGATAACTCTACAGTATTGTCTCTCCCCACCATAGAATGTCTTATAGCAATATATTTTTCAGATTTTTAAACAATGTGAACGATAGTAAAAAAATTGAAACCAATTTTATAGTTTGAATAATTGAAACTCGCACAAAAATGGGATTGGAAAAACGTTTTAACCGATATTTAAACATAGATTTAATCAAGATATATTGAAACAAACTATCGATTTTTATTTTTAAATTTAATATTTCCTCTACTCGTCTAATATTAATTCAACGTAACCCGTTCCAAATTTATAAAATAATATGGGCGCCAGGAAAAGATTACGTTAATTCAATTATTAAAATTACTCTTCAACTGCTATTTCCATTAAATTAATATCCGGCTAACTGGGTCGAGGGGTCTTATAAGAAATAATCGCTATTGACTGCTAATAGCCGAATATTCGATCTGACATCTGTACAGAATGGCCGAGAAATCTGTAAAGCAAATATACATATCTAGCTACTCATTTGCTGGAATTGGATAAATGAAAATCATCTTTTCTATTCACAGAAACTTGTAAGTTTATTCAATTTTCATTGGTAACAATACGAAACTTTCGGTCATGACCAGTCTCAAACCTTATATTGCAGTACCCGTCTTCGCGCGCTGTCGACCGATGTCGTCGCGTAGGACCATTTTCAATCTTCCCCGGTGTCGATGGCTCCAGGTCCAAATACCATCTTCTTTTCTTCCGTTCTGGCACAAGTGTATTCAAGTCACTGATTCTCACCGCCTCATAAGTTAATAAGCTCAATTAATTTTCCTTTTAAAAGTTCCCAGTTCTTTGTACGCGTATACTTAAAATGTTAAAGTTCAGCCAACTATTATCTGCATCAAATACTTCCAGTTCTGTTGCCGACAAATTCACCTAAGTTCACAATTCTAGCTGCTTCACTCGAAATATTTCCAAGTTCCAATTTCCGCACCTTCCATCAATATTCTAAGTCCGACAATCATACGCTCCAAAGTAAATGTTCACAATTCCCAAACTCCCAACATCAATTGTCTACACGCGATCCGCACAGCACCACGGCATAAGTCAGAATGAATCCATATTCCCCTCTTTCAGCCCTTCAAAACTTGGTCCCCCTTTCTACTGTTTCTAGTTAGAAAAATTCCATCCCTACCCAATCGCTCAATTACTTACAAATTCAACTAGCCGCGCCCCAGAATGTCATTGCTTTCTCGGCCAATCCCCTAACAGTTTACTTTATCAACTAGTCGCGTCACGTGGTTCAAAGCAATGCAATTTGTTGACCTTACCGACAACTCGTCTACCGTTGCTATGCCGCCATATTTGCAAATGTCTATCCTTACAATTTACCCTGTTTACAATAAATATGACGGAATAGAAGGTCCCACATATTGGTATGTCACAATATGAACTCGAAATCTTATACGTGTTTCATCGATTATGTACCAATCTTGATAGAAAGGGATGGGTGTTCTCTTACGTATCCGACTTCCGCCAATGAGCTTCATGTATCAGTTTGCGTTATATTAGGGGGAATTTTAAAGACCAGAATCATCACAAAATCATTGAAACAGAAGCAGATAAGCACTTTTTTTCAAATATTACATCTTTTGTTTCAATTACTCTTTCATCCTCTTAGTTTTGATTGGTCACCGTTAAACGTTGTCATAAGTAATATCACAGCACTTGGATATTTACCGGGAGCGGTAGCTCAGTGCATCAACTGATGTCTTTGCAGCGCCTCTGACCGGGAGGCCCTAGGTTCGAGTTCTGACGGCGGCAGGATTTTCGACACTAGCTTTTCAGCTAGGTCGAATTCAGTCGCTGTCTGGAGGAGAATTCTAGCGGCCGGCTGGTCTGATTGGTAGTTTTCCGTGGTTTCTCCGATCAACACCAGGCGAATGCCGGAGCAGTACCCTACCAAACGGGCCACGGACCGCGCGCGATCTGTCCTTCCACTTCCTGGTCCTATCCTCTCCCCCTTACACACACACACACACACACACACACTAACATACACTACACTACCACATATCCCGGGAGACCGATCGGAAGCTTAGAGCGTGTCCCGGCTGGGGCGGTGCCCCGCTGGTGGGAGAGTCCTGGTTAGGGGAAAACTCCACTAGCCGACGGTAGGATGGCGCCGGATCTCACCATCCAGCGGTGGAAGATCACCGCCATGTCCCGAGAAAAACATGCACTACACTCTCGGGACCAATGACGAATGCAGTTGACGCCCCCGGAAACACGAAAAAATCAAGTGATATTTAGTGTCACTATTTCACAAATTAAGACCTTTTATGAATCGAGTGGATAATTAAAATCAAAGGAATTACGAAAAAGAGAAATATAACTCCAAATTGCTACAGAAATATGTGAAACTTTCATGCAGCTCCGAGTTATTATTGCCTCCTGAAATAACTTATAATGAAGTAAAATATGAATAACAAGTTTAATGCAGAAAATGATTTCAAATGTTTCAATTTTATTGAAATAATACTTCTAAAAAACAATTATAACAAAGTTACATACTAGAACATTTATTAAAAACAATTATTAGGGTTGTAGGAAGTTGAGATTCCATGTGCGGGTACTCCGTGGAAGTATTTAAAATGGAAGATATACAAGATCAATTAGCAGCGGGATTCATCAATTTCGAATGGATTGAACACACCTATGTACTCATTAAGGTATTTTTTCTATTCCCATTGTATAATGCTGTAATTTTATGGCTTCAACCAGTTGTATAATGATTTTCATTATGATACAAATTTCGTTCTGATACAGATTCTTGACCAATCATAGAAAGGCTTACAAACCAAGTATTTACACTTAATTGATCATTGAGAATCGTTCCAGTAAATGTTTCGTTCGATTGTGTACATTAAAATTGCATTTGATATTATATACTTGTTAGTTGTAATTTTTTTTATTATTAGTAATATTTTCGTGTAATATTATGTAAAATAAATTCGTTTGTTATTTCACTTTGATCATATTTGACTAGTTGAGTACTCCCTCGCAGGTGGACTAGTAATCACAGCCACCTGGGGCAGTATGCGAAGGTAGCTGGCCGCTGGATGGCTTTGGCTGAATCCTGCAAGTGAACAGGCCCGAAACGATTCAATATAAAAGTTTAACTCATAAAAGTCGTAGAAAAAGTACCGTATGAAACTCGATGTAATGGGTATTAATACACTTGTGTGAAGTTTACGATACTTGCTCGTTCCTCGCTCGTATCCTAATATCACACGTGTATTAATACCCATCATTATATCATCGTTTCATAATGTACTATTTCTGAATAATTTTGGCAGTAACGTTTCACATAGTTTTAATACCATATTCTTTGTACACTTCAACATCTAATCTTTCTATATTAATTACCAAAAATGTGTGTAATTTCTTCATTTGTATTTTGTGCCGTGCATTTGTATTTTCGCTCTTCACAAAATTCATGAAATGGTTTCCACACACTTTCCCTGATTTTATTGATTTTTGCGGCACTGAATCTTAAAAATATATTATATTTCAGAGGTTTAAATATTACCAAAACGCCACACTTTATTAAACGTCACAAGCTATAACAGACCTAAAACAATTGCTACTTTTATCTTAAAAAAGTAAAAGTTTGCGTCTAATGTTTCCTCAGATTCACTTCTTTTTGAGAGTCCCACTACTTTCGGTGTAAATAATTAGCTTTACTTAGTACTCAAACACTCTTTGGTATGTTACAGGTTTCTTTGCACTACTACTTCTTTTAGTATCTATTAAATCTGTAAACTATTTTTCTTTAAGGGAAACCGAAACTTCCACAATTATCATTTCCCTCTAGTTCTGGTTTTACTTCGACAATTTACACATTACATCGAACAGTACCGCCCGCATCTGGAACTGGATACTACGCAATTCCTCATTCAGTACTGAGTCGTGCATCTCGTATCGCAGGAAGTAAATTGCCAAATACGCGACCATAAGGCCTTTGTTCATCGAGATACCGTCGAAAAACTTTCCCCGCGTGATGCGAAACACGTTCGCGGCGCGGCGGCGGCGCCCACGCAAGAAGCGCCCCGAGCGGCCGCGGGCGGAAGGAGGCGGAGGAGCGGCTGGGTCGCCACTGGGTCATCCTCCCGGGTTTTGCTGCCGCCTCCGCCTCCGCCTGCGCCTCCGCCTCCGCTCGCAGGGTTTGCCGGGAAGGTTCTCCTCTCCACGCGTATCGATCGGCTTTCGTTCCACCTCCGCCGCCCCCGGAGCAGCCGTCCTCGCCGCAGCGCCGCGCCGCGCCGCGCCGGTCGCTGGCGTCATCCCACTGCTCGGCCGCCACCGCGGCGGCGGCGGCGGAGGCGGCAGTGGCGGCGACGGCGGCGGAGATGACGGCGGCGGAGATGGCGGCGGCGAAGGCGGAGGCAGTGGCGGCGGAGGCACCGGCAGCGGAGACGGCGGCGGCGGAGGCGGTGGTGGTGGCGGAGCCACTGACGGTGGATGTGGTGGCAGAGGCGGCGGCGGAGGATGCGGCGGAGGTGGTGGCGCCGTCGGCGGTGGCGGCGACAACCGCGGCAGAGGCGGCGGCGGCGGAGACAGCGGAGGCGGTGGAGGCGGGGAAGTCGGCGGCGGCGGCGGTGGCGGCGGCGGATGCGGCAACGGCGTGGCGGCTTTGGCAGCGGCGGAGGCGGGAAAGGCGGCGACGATGGCGGAGGGCGCGGTGGCAGTGGCAGAGGCAGAAGTGGTGGGCGGCGGTGGCCACTTGGTATTCGCCGCGTGAGGGCGCGGGCACTGCTGCCGCCTTACCTGGCGCCGCCGCCGCTTGCACCTGGGGTGCCGCCACTGCCTCTTCAGGCCTTGCCATGCCATGCGCTTACGATGGAAGTTTACTAACTGCTTCGGTGAATGTCTTAAACGCCACTTCTTCTCTTTTTACCAACGGCGATAGCTGAGCGCCTCTGCATCGTCGCTGACAGGGAAGTCCTGGGTTTGAGTTCGAACGTTAGCGGATATTTGACCCTGTTTACACAGATGGATCGAATTCAACTAGACTGCAGGAGAATCCTAGCACACTCACACACACACACACACACACACACGCGCGCGCGCGCGCGCACACACTTATTTGCGGAATGGTACTACACATGTTGAGAGAGCTGATGATTTGTCCCGGCTGGTGTGGAGCCTTCCTGGACGGAATAATTCCTCTAGCCGACCTGTAGGTCCGGTTCCTATGTCAAGGGCCAAAGGAGGAAGATCACAACCATCTCCAGATATAATGCCTACTAAATTTGTCAGGAAAATGACCTAAATATTTGACGCGCCCGAATGTGCCACTCAATCTTCTGATTCTTGGCAAGTTCTCTCTTTCATTGACACAACAGCTTCAAAGTCATCTGAAAGAATGTTTGTTGATTCTTCCTGCAGAACTCATTACATTTTTAATCGTGTTATTCGTGGCAATATGACTTGTTCACTTCAAAACTCTACATGACGACGAGCGTCTCTGAGGCGACTGAGGTAGCTCAGGACAACCATTTATGTCGCTGTAATGCCTGTGATCAGGAGTTCCTATGATTCGAACCCCAATGGGAACAGGATTTTCGACACTTGCAACTAGAACTTGCTTCCTAGAACTAGGCACTTGATAGGTAGAATTCATCCGCTGTCTGGAGGAGGACTCTCGTTTCCGACTGCTTTATTCGTTAGTTTTTCCGTGGATTCTTCGATCAATATCGGCGAGTCCCAGAGCACAATCGTTACAAACGGGCCAAACACCCACTCCTACACACCACAAACACTCACACACAAACACGCACGCACACACGCATGCACACACTATACTCCTGTACCAGCTCCTATGTTGGCATTCTGGCATCTGAGTATTGATAAACCATATAACATATAAAAGGATAGTTTCGCCGACATATAAGTTTTAACAAAACATTTACTGTCTTTCCACGTTTGTTTTTAATTTTTTTACTCTTATTCGGAATTTTTTATTTTCAAGCGTATATACCATCGGAATAAATAGGTTTCAAATGTGATCTACTAGCCTATCTTGACCTACCTTGACCAGCTAACTATATCTTTTTTCAGTTTTCTCCCCAATGTTAGTTTGATAGCATTTATTGGAAAAATTGAATGAGTGCGCACTATTATTGATTGATTACTAGTGATTCTGAGCGCGTAAACTGCTAAGACATTAGTCCTGTAAGTGAAGTGCATGCTTTTGTTTTGCTCGGGAGGTGGGAGTGATCTTGCAGCGCTGGATTGCAAGATACGGCGCCGACCTACCGTCGGCTAGCGGGGTTTTCCCCAACCAGGTACTGGGAGAGGTAGCTCAGTGCATCAACTGATGTTACTGCAGACCCTCTGACCGGGAGATTCTAGCTTCGAGTGCCGACAGTGGCAAGACTTTCGACAGTAGCTTGTCAGTTAGATCAAATTCAGTCGCTATCTGGAGAATAATTCGAGAGGCCGGCTGCTCTGATCGGTGGTTTTCCGTGATTACCCTGATCAACACCAGGCGAATGCCGGGGCAGAACACTAAGAATTGGGCCACCGGCCGCGCGCGATCTTCCCTTTATCTTCCTTGTCTTATCCTAACCCCTTACACACACATTTACACTAACGTGCACTACACTACCACACAAGCCGGGAGATCGGTCGGGAGCTTAGAGCTTGTCCCTGCTGGGAAGGTGCCCCGCTGGTGGGAGATACCTGGTTGGAGAAACCCCGCTAGCCGACGGACGGTCAACGGTGGATCTCGCCGGACTAATGACCTCGGTAGTTGATACGCCCGGAATCACTAACAACCAACGAACCCAACCAGCGGGTATCTCCCACCAGCGGGATACCGTCCCTGCCTCACCAAGGTCTAATGGCTCGATGGTCACACGGCATGTGAAGTAGTGTAGTGCATGTAAGTGTGTGTTAGGAATAGGATAGGACAAAGAATGAGAAAGAAAGATCGCGCGCGGTCCGGGACGCATTTGGTAGGGTCCTGCTCCGGCATTCGACTGGTGCACTTGTTATGCTTTAAGGGATAAGAAAAGGTGTGAGATATTTCTTCAAAATCTCATTATAGAGTGACTTTTGCATTGTTTTGAAGGTTAAGTATACATAATTTCATCATGAATGGATTGTGAGCTGAGAAGCATTTTATTTATTACTTTACTTTTTATACACGGGATTTTAACAAATTCATGAACAAATTAACTCATTGTATAATAAGTTCTGAGCGTTTACAGAATTTTCATATTTTTTAATATTCAGTAAAAAACACTAAATAATTATAATAATATAATAATTGTAACTAGCAATGAACTAGTAATGAATTATGTTGGTGAAAAACTAGTTCACACTATTTCACAATTCCTTCCTTTGTCCAAATTTTAGAATGTACTGTTATTGTTAACATTGGTTCAAAACCTACGCTAACAGAAAGTATTTTAACGTATCATAGCTAATCTTTTCTACCCAAAATCTTCGGTAAAATCCTTCCAGCCCTTCAAATACTACTAATTAATTATCATTGTTTAAAAGCATATTAAATCCGCAAGAAAGCATGTGGATTTTTCATTTCAAACAACTAGTGAAACTATTTTCATCCTGTTTTCCTAAGAGTGGCCTCTAGATTACACGAATATTTGTGGATATTTCATGTTTGTGTGTTATGTGTGGTAAATCGTTCTCCCCAGCAATCTAACTATATGTCTTTACCTACTTAGGAAGACATCTCTATTGCTAAAAGTTTAAATTTGCAAGTTTTATATTCATAGGAAGGAGAGTCCAGAGTACGACAAATGGGTCGCAATTACTAATGTGAAATAATGAAATTATATTGAAATAACCTGCAGGTTCTTCAAAGGTCAGTTTGATCGTTATTATTGCCATGACCTTCCGCTCTGAATGTTGCAACTTCTGGGGTATAGTTTTTGATTGAGTTTTAAGAGCATTAATCAATCAAAAACTAATATTAAATGTTGACATAAGGTACACTAGATAATTTATTTGAATTTAGTCCTGGCTGGTCTCCCGACATTGGTGGTTGTGTATGGCAGTTAAGTGTGTCTATATGTAAAGTGTGAAGATATGACAAAGAAGAGCAAGGCAATACCATCTGAGTGGGCCCGTTTGTTAGTGTTTTGTTCTGGCATTCGCCTGGTGATTATGTAAACCAAGGGCAACAGTCGATCGAAAGAGCGGGGCTATCGCATTCTCCTCCAGAGAGCGTCTGAATTCGACCTAGATACATATGTAGCTAGTGCCGAACATCCTACCACCACCGTTAAGACTCGAACCGTAGAACCTCCGTGTTGGAGGCGCTACAGTGACATCAATTGAACCGGGGCTCAATGCATCAACTGATGTCACTGCAGTGCCTCTGACCCGGAGGTCCTAGATTGGAGTCCCGACGGCAGCACGATTTCCACACTTACCTTTCTCAGCTAGATCGAATTCAGTCTGGAGGAGAATTCTCGCGGCCGGCTGCTCTGATCGGTAGCTTTCCGTGGTTTCTCACACACACCTACATCAATATGCACTAAACTACTACGCATGCCGGGAGACCGGTCGGGGATTCAGAACTTGTCCCGGCTGGGTCGGTGCCCCGTTGGTTGAAGTTTCCTGGTTAGGGAAAACCCCGCTAATCCACGGTAGGTCAGCGCCGGATCTCGTCATCCGGTGGAGGAAGATCACCGCCACCTCCCGATGAAAAACATGCACTACACCTACGGGACTAATGACTTTAGTAGTTGACGCGCCCGGAATCAGAAACAATCAATCAATCAACATCAATTGATTCCCTGAATCACTTAAGCCGGTGACAAGGAGAGATAGGAAGAGAGAAAAGGGGAGAGCCACGGAGAAAGGGATAGCGACGAAGAAGGAAGATGGAGAGAAGGGAAGGGAGGGAGAGAAGGCTGCTCTCCTTAACGTCGTTTGGGGGCACCTGCAGGCAGCGCAGCGGCGCCGCCACCGCCGAACGCGATGCACGTCCGCGCGTGGGAAGCCCGGCCCGCCCCCGGCCCGCCCCCGGCCCCGCCCACGCCCGCGCCTCGCCCACGCGCGGCGCCCGGAAACGCCCTCACCGCCCCACCACGCCCACAACCGGACTACACTCCGGTCCAGGTCACTGCGCAACACTCTCACTCGACTTGGCCTCTTGTTCACTCGATTACGTGAGATCGACACTTCTCCTACTCGTTATTCAAGGTTTGGATCTTTGATATTGTTTTTATTACCGATCATTGTAACTACGTAACGGATAATTTCATCATCGTAGCCATTTACGAGAAGGACAGTATACATCAAAAGCGCAGACTGTATAGACAGGTTTTCAATTTTTAAGTTTTAATATTTTTATTTGTTAAAATTTTGTTATGTTTCTTATGTATCTTGATTCCAATGAAAATGCTTTTGCTATGATTCATCCGTTGACGCCATTTCTCAATTCTAAGCAGCCATTTCTCAATTCTTTTCGTTCTCCTGCGCAGGAATGATTCTGGGCAGGTCTTGCTTTACAAGTTCACTCCCTATCTTCTTGGCTGTCGGGATGACGCCGCCGTGCAGGCCGATGTTACGCCAGCCAAGTTGCCGAGAGGTCGATGGGTCGCTTGCAAGAGCCGGACTCTGATACGTAGTTCTTAGATAAGCACATCCCTTTCGCGATCCTTCATCTCGAGTATTGTCTTCTTTGGCATTTTTTATGCTTGTGCGCACCCTATTGCCCAAACGAGGATGGAGACCAAGCGTTTGGGTGAGTGTCGGAGAAACGGGTTAGTTTATTTCAGATGAATGAAGAGGGATTATTTTGTTGGTTCGATAGGCTAGTTTGTTAACGTGAATTCATCAGTTGTTGTTCCGGTAGGTGTTTTGAAAAGAACGGCGGGTTATTTTGTTTCAGGTGGAGAACTGTTGTTTTGTTGTGGTAGATTATGATGAGGTAGTATTATTTGGATGTGGTACAGGTGTTTTGGTCTGTTTAGGTCGGTCGAATGTCTCTTTGCGTCTCGTCTAGGTGGGTGATGGAGGAAGGTTTAGGATGTCTAGGGGCGTTTTTTAGAAAAAGAAAGTCGAGAAGTTCTATTGAGAATGGTAGAGTGTGGTTTAATGAAGTCTCGGCAGGTTGAATCTGTTGTGAATTTTCTTATTTAGTTTACGGTGGACTGGTGGGTAAATGATATGATGCGTGGGATTTGACGAAATTCACGGATACTGTTGTGTTTGGTATATCTAGGAGACCGCAAGATTATTCTGAGTATTCGATTTTCTAAGCAGGTTAAGAGAAGTAAGTTGGTGAAGGATGCTACAGACCAGGTGATATGATAAATGAAATTACAATATACTTACTCGTATATGACTATGAAGCGGATGTAAGTATGATAAATGAGGATTTTTTCTTATGTGATGTGTTGGTATTGTTAAGGAGTACATAAAAGGCGTTATTGAGGTGGTGTCATTTGTGAATTTTGTCCACAAAGCACACCGCCATGATAATTGATTTCAATTTTTCAGGATATGGGTTGGTGGTTTGTTTGGAAGCGGGATGGGTTTGAAGTGGTATTTTTCCATGAGAACAATATTGCCTGGCATTTTTTGGGATTGATTTTGAATGCATTCCGTTCAGTCCAGGTAGTGATAGGATACAGCCGAATGAGGTCGAGAAATGTGCACCCAAACTAAATCGATATTCGCGATGCTCATATGAAAGAGAATAAAAAGTGCCGAAGATTCCAAAAAAAAAAAAAATCAGCCTCGTAGGGCAATCTGTTTCAGAGATACAAAGAGAAACGTGTTTTTATGTTTTATTTTTTCTCATCTATTCCCTTACCTTGCCCAAGCCAGGAACATCAGAAATCAACAAAACCAAACAACCAACACTGCCCGAGAAACCCCTAATATCATCAAACTCATACTTACCCGTAGCAACCCAAACACCCCAAGAAACTCTACGTCAGACCTCAACATCCTCCTTAAACCTTAAAGAACTCATTACTCTTATACAATTCTTTTACCTCAAAAATCTTCTCTCCGCCCTTCCCGCATCCTCAAAATCTTCAACAGGAGATACCCTTTCCAAAATTATCCTGGCTGCAATCAAATTAGTAAAAATATTCAACTAATATGACCACTTCCTTTAGATTCGTCACCCTCTGAACTTGGAATGCGCGCAGCGGTTTACACCTAAAAACGCCTTCATAAAATCTTAATTCCTTAAGGGCCACTTCGTCGGGATTATCTGCCTACAGGAAATCTGTCTTAATCCTAACATACCCTATTTCCTTCATCATACTTCATTATACCGACCACCTTGCTACCATCCGCACACCCTAACGGCCATCCTAACCCGAAATTACTTCCCATACTCCCATACCAAGTTCCTCCCACCTAAGTCCCAGAATGCGCTGCCGTTGTAAGCGGTAACCCATCAACCCCAATAATAGACATTTCAGCATAGAAGAAGCTCCAATGTCTCCATTCCTATATCTGACATGCTTTCAACCTCCCATGTCCCTTTTTCCTCTTCTGTGACTTAAAGTCCCCGGTGACTTAAGTTCTCACGAACCCACTCACTACATTACAAACTGTCCTGACGATATCCTGAATATAGTTACCCACTTTTCGAAGTGGATCATCCTTTCAAACCTCGACCCAAAACTTGACTCATTTAGTAGCTCTGACCATCTTCCTCTCCTTTTCCTAAGTACATCAACGACTTCCTACATTACATCCCAACGCCTCCTTTAATTCCAAACCAATTGGAAATCCTTCACCCACATCCTTTATAAAAAGTTCGACAA
This sequence comes from Teleogryllus occipitalis, assembly GCA_011170035.1. NCBI lineage: Eukaryota > Metazoa > Arthropoda > Insecta > Orthoptera > Gryllidae > Teleogryllus > Teleogryllus occipitalis. The sequence goes on along the minus strand of BLKR01005773.1, from coordinate 18,963 downwards.
TCCATCCATCAATTTCCCACCTCATCCTTCAAATAATAAACGCCTATCTAAAGTCCTTTATCACGAGACACATAAGTAAAAAGACGGCCAAAATCAGCCTCCCAAACCTCCACAAAGTTATCCGCGCGGTCAGAGCAAATCCCACTACAATCTCCCCACTCACACGACTAAAATTCTGATATTTGACCCCTAAATCATCAATAACACATTTCCCCACACCTTGGGAGCGCACTTCCTTCCCTCTAACACCCCGTATCTGACCCTGAAATCATTAATCACCCGACATCCCCATCTCACCCCTAAACCAATGTCGCTTCATAACCGAAAATAGATAAATTCTACAAATTATAAAATCAATAGAATCCAGAAAATCTTCTGGTCCCGACAGAATCCTCCTCTCGCAATTACACCACCTCTCTAAAAGCGCCATTGACCTCCTCACCAAGATTCTAGATTACTGTTTCTCATTCTGTTTCTTCTGCGCCACCTGTAAAACCGCCCGCGTATCTATGATCCCTAAACCCGGTGAAAATCATCAGCTTCCTTCCAATTATCGTCCCATCAGTCTGCACCCTACCCTAATAAAATTTTTCGAAAAATTATCCTACCCGGAGTATATCCATTCCTGTATTCCGATATTCGCCCAGCCCGATTCGGTTTCCGTGAGGGCCGCTTTGCTTCCCTCCCAGACCTTAGCAATGGCTCTCTCAACGAGGGGCCCTCTCCCGCCCTCACTCAGGATTATGTCACCATCTCCAACAGCATCCTCGTGAAACGTAAAACCCAAATCATCGTCATTATCATCTTCTTCTTCTTCTTTCTGCCACATTGCAGGCGAGACGTCGGCCCCTCAACCCGCTACGCGGCGTCACCCGGACAGCGAGGAAGCTTGGACTCGACTCGCGAAAGCTTGTTTATAAGTTTAGCCACGTTGCCACTTTTCAATTCTAAGACATTCTGTTTTATTGATCATTTTGTTAAGTTGTGGGCAAAATTGTAATTATTTTTCAGAGTGCACGTGGGTTCCACGTTCAATTAGCCGAAAAAAGGACGACCGGTTCCTGTTACTTAAAAAATTGTTTGTCTCTTTCAATGTGATTCATAAAAAGCTAGAAGAATTACGTTTGGTGCATATGTTTGACCTTTGAACTTGTTGTTATATATACCCCAAATTTGCAAAATTTCTGAGCAATTTGGACCAGCTTCAGAAAGTGTTATCTCATATGAAAATTTTAATTAGAAATATCGTCACTTCAACTAATATTCTATAAAATTAGAAGTACAAATATATCCGCATTCCAAGTTTGTGAAAAATGTATATACCATTTAAAAACTTGATTATTTGAAAGAAAACATTTCTACTTTAAACACCCGTAAGTTTTGTAACTTCCTATGTTATACGTTGACTTTTTACGTCAAAATGTAAAGTTTGTAGAATGTTTAGGATCAACAAATTCTAAAATGTTAGATATTTAGGTTTGTAAAAAAAACCACTGTAGAACTTGGGAGTAAAAAGTTTGGAATGCAATGCGAATGATACGAGCTTGAATGAAAAAATATGTTTTCAACTATGTACCATTAGGAGAAAAATTTTTTTGATATTAGAATAAATGTTCATGTGAGATTTAAATTTTTCTGTAACTAGTCCAAATTGCTTATAAATTTCTCTAATTTGAAGCATGTCAAAACCGTCATAGTTCAATCATATGCACTAAATATGATGTCTCTAGCTCTTTTTACATCACAGTGTCAAAACACTTTTCGATCGGAAAGGGAGATGCTTTTTCGAGCCGATTTTACATTACCTATATTAAATATGTTTAACTTTAGAGTAAATTAAAATAAAGTATATAGTGCGCTTTTTGTAATATTTACCATTACATTGATAAATGACTCGTTAAAATCGATATTCCAGAAGCTGCAGTATTTAAAGCGACATTCAAAACTGGAACATTTAGACTAGCATTGAATCATCGCAATACTTCCGATCAAACTGACCTTTAATAGAACTAGAGATATTTAAGAGAAACATACCATATTTGCAAGTGGAAATGGTTATTTCAATGTAACAACGTTATTTCTCATCAGTAAATAGATCCAATAATCATACACGGGACCCTCCTTCCTAGGAGTATAAACCTTGTGAATTTAAACTTTTAGCAATAGAGACCTGGTTCTTTATTATTAGTATGGCATGGGAAAGAATATGAACACAGGAAGTTTCATTGCTGGGTAGAATTTTTTACCATAAGTAACACATGAACATGAAATATATACAATATTTAGCTTTCGTGTAATCAAGAGACCGCTCTTAGAAACATATATGTTAGAACAGAAAGTTTCATAAGTTTTATGAAATTAAAAAGCCTTATGCTGCCTTCTGGATTGGTATTATATATTTTATAATAATATCTGGAGGGCTGTAAGCATTAGACTGCTTAAAAAGATTAACTATGATACTTAAAAATGACTTCTCTTACCCCTTGTTCTTGTGCAAGATTGAGATTGAGAGAGAGAGGGAGAGAGAGAGAGAGAGAGAGAGAGTGAGGAAGAGAGAGGAAAAGGGAAGTGGAGGGGTGTGGGAGATAGAAGGGGAGGGAAGCGAGAGAAAGTGGGAGAGAGAGAGGGGATGAGGGGACCGAGGAAGGTTGAGAGATAAAGGGGTAGAGGGAAGGGAAGAGAGCGAGGAAAGAAGTGAGTGAAATAAATAAAATGGAAGTAGGAGAAAGCGGGAATGAGAGGGAGGAGAGAATTATAGAGGGATATAGGGAGTGAGAGAAGAAGAGGTAGAGAAATGGAGGCGAAAACGCGACAAAATTCGTCGACACGCAGGTGTATAACAAAGAAGTCCGCTTGGGAAGGCGCGAGCGTGAGTGAATTGCCTGATAGGTGCATGGGCTGCGCTCAAGGGAGTGGGAGGGAGGGAGGGATGGGGAAAATGCCCGAGCAGCGAAAGGGCGAATCAAACAAATGGCCTCGGATGTGGCCAGCAAGCCATTGTTCTTCCTAAAATTTGAATAGGGTCCCCCGCACGCCCACGCTTTCAATCAGTCTACTTCGTGTTCGGGGATGAATGTGGAAGGGATAGGGCAAAAAGAATGATATAAGCCTGTTGGCCGAGGTGGGCAGCGGTGTTGACGTCAGAGTGCGAGAATTGGGATGAGAAAAAAAGAGTACTTCCAAAGAAGCCAGTGAGAGAGTTTAGTGAATCTTTCCGAGGTGAACAAAAAAGTAAAACTACCCCGGAACGTGAACAAGGGAAAGTCAAACAACCGGAAGTGGGAAAACCGAAGTCCAACGAAACAGGTCTCAACAAGTAGCAAGGAAAAATATGGAACTAATAAGAGTCCACGACGAAGAGGAAAAGGAAGGCATATTAGAGGAAGACACATAATTATCAAAATAAGAACACGGAGAGAGATATTGAAAGACAATCATGGCAAAACAATATTACACTTTACAGGCAGTTATATATTACACTTTAAAGTAAATGGAAATTTAAAAATAATAAAAGAGATAGACAGAAAATGTGGGATAACATGAAGATTAAGGGGAAAATATTTACTCCTTGCCTCTGCTTCCCACATGCCCCTGCATCAGTATCGACACTGCCTTCGCCGTGTCCCTGCCGCCATATCGCCCCTGCCTCCGCCACGCACCTGCCTGCTCCATTCACCTGCTTCAGCCACACATGTGCCTCCGTCACGCCCCTGCCTCGGCCACGCACCTGACTCAGTCTCGCCCCTGCCTCCCTCTCACCCCTACCTAGGTCATACCCCTGTCTCAGCAATGACCCTGTTTCTGCCACACACTTGTCTCCGCCACACCCCTGTCTTCACCACGCCCCTGCCTCGGCAATGCCCCTGCCTCAGCCACGCCCCAGTCCCCGCCACGCACCTGCTTCAGCCACATCCCTGCTTCCGCCAAGACCCTGCTTCGATCACACCCACACCCACTCCGCCACGCCCGTGCCTCCATCACACTCCTCCCTAGGCCACGCCCGTCTCCTTCACGTCCGTGCCTCCGCCATGTCCCTGCCTCGGCCATGACCCGGCCTACGCAACGCTCCTGCCTCCCCACGCTCTTGCCTCCGCAACTTTATTTCATCGCTGGCATCGCCTCACCCCAGCCTCCACCCAGCATCGCCACTGCGTCCACCGTCCATCTGCCTACGCCTATCTTCTGTGTCAACCAAGCTCTTTCTTCGCCTCGCCCTACCTCCGCCGCGCTCCTGCCTTCCCCTCTCCCTCGCATCTTCACTGGGTCCATCGTCCGTGCTTTCCTCTCGACCGTTCTTTAGCCTCACTTTATTGCGGTCTCGCCCGTTTTCTGCCCCGCCTCTTGCCTCGTCTCGCCCTTGCTTCCTCCTCGCCCCACCTTTTGCCTCAGCCCATCCTATACCTTTCCCCTGCCTTCGCTATTCCCGTGCCTTCTCCTCGCCCCTGCCTTCGATTCGGCTTTGTCTCGCCTTTGTACGCTCCCACCGCAGTATCACCTCTGCCACTTCCTTGTCCTTCTTTCCGCCACCGTCGCAGTCGATCTTTTTCAAAGCGCCGGTCACGTAGTGCGCTTTACACGCCGCGGGCCATCCACGCACTGCGTGCTGCAATGAAAATTTTTCTAACGATGAGTACGTGTTTTGAGATCAAACCAGAAAGAGAGGGGAGGGAGGGGGAAAGAGAGAGAGACGCGAATTCGAGAGATTTCTCTTTTTAATTTCTGAATGGAGAAGTGAATGGGATTGAAGTCGCTCGTTCAGTTAAATACGACGCACTTCAAATTAATGGTTTGCTTAAGGATTATATTTTATCCAGAGGTGTGTGAAATAATGCGTGATAAAAAGCTTAAAGAAATTCGAGTTATTGGAGTTTAAATTCTAATTGTATACACCAAATTTCATCTTCCAAGAATTACAAATCCAGCTAATGTATTTGTTGATTCCTTAATGTTGCTGTTGAACACACACATTGTGAAATTGACGGGAACAAGTACAAATATGGTTCATTAATGTGTGAATATTTGTGTCTCGGCAAAGTTAGTTAATTACAATTATTTTAACCTTCTTCGCCTTGTGAATATTCCGTTAATTTTACTGAAACCATATTTTCTTTCATTGATAAAGTAATATAATATAAAATGTAGAACAGAAAGGGCTGTGTATATTTCAACGACATTAGTGATCCCTTGCATCTTATATCATTTGTGCCCGTATTACGAGTGAAAGACACTTGAGAAATGGCACAAATATGTTCCCGGAGTGTCTAGTAAAAATTACAAGACATGAAAATGAAAATGTGTGTATTTGGTTTTGGATAAAGTTTATTTGATTGGTATAGTTAGATGGGCACCATGATAATTAGTTGATAAGTATCATACAAAGAAATTTCTTTTTGAAAAAACAGGTTATCTTTTAGCAGTGTCTCTTTGGGCACTACATACTTTTTCCATTTCTTTGAAAAAGAATATATTGTGAAACTTTTTGAAAATACACGGTTATAGAAGCAGTCACTTTCTCATATGATGAATTTTTTGTCCAAATCAGGTTTTTGAGTTGGCAGTGCCAAGAAGCAACACCAATCCCAACTTAGGTACTTTTATCTTTTACTTTTATGAAACATTTTCATTCAAGAAAAGCACTTTTTTATGCAGTAATCTTTGGAGCTTTTCAGTCAGTTGCTGTTTTAAACGATCCAATAATATAGTTTAGTGGGGTTAGCTAGTTATAAACCTGCCTGTGTGAAAACTCTCAATTGGAATTGTACTGAGTGAAACCTCCAAACTCTCAACGCAAATCCGCGTCAAAAATATTGCAGATCTTGTCTTAACATTGTCAGATTCTTCGATGAGCGTTCTTCCCTCTGCTTTTGGTTGAAAAAGAATAATCGCGTCATTACTTTTTCGTAGTCAGTTTTTTGTGCCGGCTCAAGTGTATTTGCTCAGTTGAGTTGCCTGTGGTATCTTCTATCTCGCACTCATTCCCGCAGCTATCTTTCTTTCACAGATCCTGGCCAATTGAGGCCAATTGGCCAGCCAGCGCGCCCGTCACCCTTTGTGCTTCTGAGACGACGGTCAAAACAATCTAAAAATGGATCATATGATATTAATGAATCATATTTAATGAGTCATTATTATCATGATTCATTCTGCTTGGTCCCGGCAATTCATATTTTAAATAGTAGAATAAGTTTTATAATTGTCTTTTTTCTCCTTTCTTGCTTGAATCGTAAGTTTTTATTAATTCGAAGAGGCATTACCAATCTCTTTACCTTTTACATTCATTTCATTACATTCATTTACATTACATTCATTTCAAGCCAGTTTGCTTCTTTCAATTAATTTCTGGCCGATACCCGTCATTTCCTCGTACGAGGAGGTCCTACCAACCCCTCCTTTTAGTAGCCCTCTGGCTACATCATCGAGACACCGGGCCGATATGCGAGTGTACTGTGCGCGCAAGTAGCCAACGACCAAGTCCACGCTGTTGGCTCGTCATCGCGCGTGGCGCAATGCGAGAAGTCGGCACCAGGCAATTCACACGTCACATTGATTGATTGATTGATTTTTTTCGTGTTTCCAGGCGCGTCAACCGCTTTGGTCATTAGTCCCGTGGGTGTAGTGCATGTTTTTTCTCGGGAGATGGCAGTGATCTTCCCCTGCTGGACGGCGAGATCCGGCACCGACCTACAGTCGACTAGTGGGGCTTCCCCTAACCAGGACTCTCCCACCAGCCCACCGCCCCAGCCGGAACAAGCTTTAAGCTCCCGACCGGTCTCCCGGAATATGTGCTAGTGTAGTGAATGTTTGTGTAAGTGTGTGTGTAAGGGGAGAGGATAGGACCAGGATGAGGAAGGACAGATCGCGCGCGGTCCGTGGCCCGTTTGTTAGGGTACTGCTCCGGCATTCGCCTGGTGTTGATCGGAAAAAACACGGAAAACTACCGATCAGAGCAGGCGGCCGCTAGAATTCTCCTCCAGACAGCGACTGAATTCGAACTAGCTGAAAAGCTAGTGTCGAAAATCCTGTCGCCATCAGAACTCGAACCTAGGACCTCCGGTCAGAGGCGCTGCAGTGACATCAATTGATGCACTGAGCTGCCGCTACCGGTTTCACACGTCACGTGTACACACATACAGAATTTTCTTACAACTGAGTAAATTCTTCTTGAATAGTGTAAGGAAACAAAAATGTTATTGATGAATGGCTTGAATTGACTATCAGAAAGCCTTTGATCTATACCATCGATTGGATCTTGAAGACTCTATCGGTTTCTACACTTATCGAGTTTTACAAGGTCAATTCGTGGAATACCAGATTACTAAAACCCAGCGAAAAGGGGAAGGAGTAGACACAAGAAGTATTCAGATTAATGGGGGACTTTATCCAGCCGATTCGCTCTCCCGTCTGCTGTTTGAATTAGTTTGACTCCACTATCAAGAGAGTTGTTGCAGACTGACTTTGGTTATATGAACAGAATGGTTATAAAAGACAGTATCAAATTTGGTTTCGTGGATGAACTTAAAATGTCTGCAGTTTTAAGGAAATGTCTTCTAAATGAAGTCTGTCGTCAATGATTTTAGCAAGGATATCTGCATGATATTTGGTCTTGTGAAATGTGCAAAAATAAATCTAAAGAAAGGCGAAGTGGCAATGTCAATGATCATTGAAGTTAATATCGTTTCTGTGATTCAAGATGTTGAGCCAGGTAAAACGTATGCCTCAAGTGGTACGTACTCTTACCAAAACCGATGACGTCTGTTAAACTGTGTTCAATATCGAACAATCAACAAATTCAAACTGATCGCACTGTAGCGAAATACAAACCGACTATTGTTAACCGTGATTCGAAGAAAAAACCTGTCTACTTCTAGTTTTTGCTATGCCATGCAATCAAAACGTCAAGGAGGCAGAGATGCGTGTTAAATTCAAAAGTTCGGAAATAGAGCTCAGCGGAATGTGGAACACAATAGTCGTCACGATAGTTATCGGAGCTCAGAGAAAATGTTCCGCAAAATTTGTGTAAAAACTTGTCTCAACTCATTTAAAAGACTGGGAAGTGCAAGACATTGCTTTATTCGGAACAGCCCGCATTTTGAGCATACTTGTAGACAGACACCGACAGTCCCGAGATCTGCTCCATAGGAAGTTGGTTGCAATCCGGGGTTGACTTTATAATCAACCGATTCATTAATCGTGAATTAGAGGAATAGTAATAAAATAACAAAATAATAATAATAATAATAATAATAATAATAATAATAATAATAATAATAATAATAATAAAATCCTACCGTGGAAAGACACATTCCTCAAAGACTTGCAGAGACTGACTCGCACAACTTTGATAAAATTCAGACATCACCATCCAAATAGCTCAATGGAACGAGTAATATTTCCACAAAATGAGGGAGAAATAGGCCTAATAGGTCTAAAGAATGTGTGCTACAAATAATCCATTCATTAGTGAACTTTTATTATGAGAAACAATCAACCTCAGAACTACACGCTGCAATAGTTCACTCAGATACTAAATTAACCCCTTTTAACCTTGTCGTGACCGCCCGCGCGCATTTGAAAGAGCCGCCGCTGAGCGACGTCAGCGGGGCGTTACCGCCCCCGGCGGGAGAGGAAGGCGACCGTTGCGGGCCGGCCTGGGCTGTCCGCGCGCGGCCGTCACTCCCGAGCAAGCGGGTAGGGACTCGCCACCGCCCCTACTCCGCAGCTAGTCGGCGGGCCGCTAGCCCTAGCGGGCTATAAGATGGCTCCGACCCGACGCCAGGACAGAACAGCGAGCGACTGTGTTAGCGACTGGATTCTGGCGAGTGACTTGAAGTGTGAAGAGTGGTGATCGGCTACGACGACGACTTGTGCAACGAAAGAGGAACTCTCTAGTGGATATTCGACCACTCAGCTGCTTTTGGTACTTCTTCTGGACAACGGTGACACGGCTTCGCATTTGGCACACTCTACTGGTGATACGGAACTTCGGCAATTGTACCTGGTATTTGAATAAAAATCGTTTTATGAATTCTTGTCTTTGATTGGATACTACCAACCTAAACAATAAAAGCTGGACATTTCTTCGCGGGTTACAGACAATAACTGCAAAATAGACATGTGATAAAGAAAGGAACTTCATGGACCCCATGGAGTCCATGCAAATGATCTCAAACAACCTCATGTAGAATCAAAAGCTTCAAACACTTGTTTAAAATATGGTATATCTATTTGGCGAAACAGGAGGGTTCATAGTTGCTATACGGGATAATGTGATCAACACGAAAAGCTACAGAAAACATATCCTCAAACAAAAAATAGATTATAAATGTACAAAATGCCATACAATAGTTGAGATCCTACAGCAATACACATAAGGATGCAAATTAATAGCCATACAGATTACACCTATAGGCACAATCAAGTTGTAAATATTATTCACCAGAAACTGGAGGCGAAATCCAACCTACGACAAATGGCTCATCCATATTAAAAATATGTTCCCGATACACTACTTGAAAATTCAAACTATAAATTGTACTATGAGAGAGATATTATCACAGATAAAACCATTCAGCATAACAGACCAGACATAAATTTCGTAGACAAATGGAAAAAATTGGCTACCTGATTGGCATCACTGTTCTACAAACAGCAAATCTCCAAACAGCAGAGGCAAAAAAATTACAAAATGTACAGAACTAACGGCCAAAGTCAAGGCACTACTGCATTTCCAAAACTTGATATTTTTCCTCTCATCTTTTTGTGCATGGGCGTTATACCAAATGACATCCATAAAAATCTGAAACTTATTCAAATACCAAAGTACACGTTTAAAATTATGCAAAAAATATATAATTTTAAAACCCACATAGGATTGTGCGAAAATTCCTAAATTGCAACGAAACATAAATTGACCTGTTTCTTGGTTATTAACCCGACACAAAATCAAATAAAAACGTGGCGAATACCGAGAAAAAATAATGTATAATAGTAATAATAATAATAATAATAATAATAATAATAATAATAATAATAATATTAATAATAATAATATTAATAATAATATCTAACCAGAACAAAAATTAAATTCACACCCAAAAGGAATTCCAAAGAAAAACGCCGGTGATTCCAAAATTTGATCTACATAAAATCAAAGACTCCATAATCACAGAAAAATGGGAAGAACAACAAGCAGAAGACTGGGAGAAATTTCAAACGAAAATCATTAAAACAGCAAAAGATCTGATCCCTTTTCACAAAAAACCCAAACACCCTTGGTGGAATCAAGAATGTGAGAATGCGATAGAAGAAAGAAAAAAGGCATTTCAAAATTATAATTCCAACAAATCAGAAGAAACACAGAAGAAGTTTTTTGGAGTTCCAAAAAAAAATCTAAGATTTTAAGACAAAATAAACGAAAATATGTGAACGACCAACTGGAATCAATTGAAGACAATTTCAAAAATTATAATACACACGATTTCTACAGGAGCTTCTCAAACCAAGTCAAGGGGTACTCACCACATAACCTTTGCTTTCAAAAACAAGATGGTAAATTGGCCTTGACAAATAAGGAAAATTGCCAGGAACTAGCCACATATTTTTCACAGCTCTTAAATTGTCCGGAACCTAAAGAGCGATTCCCGAAAGTGCAGCCAGAACTCACACCTTAAAACTCGTCTCCACCAACACAAGAAGAAATTTATTCCCACATCAAGAAAATTAAAAATAACAAAGCATCAGGGGAGGACGGAATTTTAGCAGAACTCTTAAAAAATGTAGGCCCAAATTCTCTCAAGAAAATTACACAAATAATCCAAGACATCTGGCAAACTGAAAAACTCCCGGATGACTGGAAGATTGCCCTCATTCATCCACTACATAAAAAAGGCAATAAATCAGATGTAAACAACTATAGAGGGAACTCCCTCTTACCAGTCACTTACAAAATTCTATCAGCTTGTCTCTTGAGTAGAACACAACAGCAGTTAGAACCCAAAATAGCAGAATATCAAGCAGCATTCAGACCGAACAGGTCATGTCCAGAGCAAATTTTCAACCTCAAAACCATTCTTAAAATGCGAGCCCTTAGACAAAAGCCCATAGTATGCACATTTGTAGATTTCAAAAAGGCATACGACTCAATAGACAGACTGTCACTATTTCAAATTTTAGAAGAGAGAGGATTAGATCCCAAAACACATGAAATCATAAAACAAACACTAACTGGCACGAAATCGAAAGTAAAATTTATGGGGGGAATTTCAGAACCCTTCGACATTCAAACCGGTGTGAGACAAGGTGATGAACTCTCTCCTATTCTATTCAATGTCGTTCTAGACAAAGTTATGGAAGAATGGGAAAAAGAACTGTGGGTTGTTGATGCCAATCCCACTGGGCTTTGCGAAAAACAACCTCTACATACTATACCTCGCATTCGCGGACGACCTAGCGATACTAACAGAGGATGAGCAGACTGCTGTCAAACAGCTGGAAGTAATTAAAGAATGCAAACAATTAAAACTGTAGGATAATGGATCACGAGATCGGTCAATTAATGAATTACATTAGTTTGCAAACGTTTCGGAATATTTAATTCCTTCATCAGGGCTAACAAACAAAAAACACAATCACAATAAATAAGGACAAACTCTTCTGAACAACAACATAAAAAAACATGAATGAACATACATGTAGAAAAATAATTACACAGATAACTAAATAAATAAATACATTATATACTGTATATCTAAGTCAAGGTCATATAAAGGATACACACCTTACTAATACATATACTGGTCAAACATAATGTTCCTCCACAGCACAACTCCAATACAGAGTTGCTGAAGCACACACGTCCATAGCAGGTCCGACCATGGCCACGGCCCGAAAGAAAGTGAATGAAAAACCAGTGTATTGTCAGGACCACGTGCTAAGCAACTCCATGCCGGAACCATGCGTATCCGGTTTCATTATCATTATTCATTTATTTATTTATTTACCCTTTTTTTAAAAATGTTGTATATTTTCATCCGAACCCGTATTACGAAAAAACAATTGTTCACAATTATTTGTATTACTATATTATTAATAAGGTACCCTTAATAGATATCTTGAGTATTGAGAGAAAATGTAAATCATAGTATATTACGTACTTCCGGTGAATGTGTGTTGATATTTATATTGCTTAATTTCATGGGTCAGTTTTTTGTTGTATTATTTATTTATTTTATTTTTTTTTGTTTTTAACAATCAGAGTACATGTCAACTGGGGTTTGCACAACGTAAATTCTACAATATTTATCAATGGAACACTCATATGAATGAAGCCATTGACATCATTGCCAACACAACCAACCAAATTATTTATTTATTTCATTTATTTATTTATTTATATTTTATATTTATTATTATTTATAATGTATATTTTAAATATACATTATATTAATATTAATATTTTTTGATACATAAATACTTAAAATTATATTGTATATATAATATAGATGCCATATAATTTGGTTGGTTGTGTTGGCAATGATGTCAATGGCTTCATTCATATGAGTGTTCCATTGATAAACATTGTAGAGTTTACGTTGTGCAAACCCCAGTTGACATGTACTCTGATAGTTAAAAACAAAAAAAATTAAAATAAATAAATAATACAACAAAAAACTGACCCATGAAATTAAGCAATATAAATATAGATAGATTTATTACTAATTCTGCAAATAAGTTCCAGAACTTGGTGGCAGAATACACTAACTAAACATTACAGAACTTAACAACTATACAAAATTTTACAAATTTTACACACTTTACAAATTAACATAAACATTTCACCGTGCAAGCTTCCATAGCACTTCACTTCACTTCATTTCACTTCACCTCGCCTCGTCTCACCTCACCATACTGCCAATCACTTTTGCCAATCACGTTTTAATGTGATTCTGACACACTCGTTTCCCTCAACTTCACATCACTGCACTACACGTCACTGCACATAATAATAATAGTAATAATAATAATAATAATAATAATAATAATAATAATAATAATAGTAATAGTAATAGTAATAGTAATAGTAATAGTAATAGTAATAGTAATAGTAATAGTAATAGTAATAATAGTAATAATAGTAATAATAATAATAGTAGTAATAGTAATAATAATAATAATAATAATGTTATAATAATAATAGTTACAATATAACATACTTTACATAGGAGATAATAAGACACATATAAACATCTAGGAATTTAATTTATTTTTAAATTTGCTGACATCATGAGGAAAGGGATCAAAGATTGTCACAGGCAAGCCGTTCCAGTCTCTAATAGTTCGATTCGCGAATGAATATTTCCCAACGTCCGTTTTCTGAATTCTTGTCTGAATTTTGTGCATGTGATCCGCTCTGCCGAAATATGTAGGTTTCCCTAATCGAGTTTGAATTTCTTTCCACGGTCGAAAGCCTGTGTACGCTTTGTACATAGCATAGAGACGCGATTTCATTCTCCTTGTTTCGAGTGACTCCCATACTTTATTCCTGGTACCCCTGAAAGCAAATTTTGAAGCTCTACGCTGAACCTTTTCTAGATTTCTTTGCTGCAAAAGTCTGCATGGGTCCCAACATATCGCGCCATATACTAATATGGGTCGCACTAATGACATATATGCCAGTTCTTTGGCACTCACTGAACTCGTTTTGAGAATCCGTAGAATAAAATGCAAAGATCTCAATGCTTTCCCTACAACGAAATTTACTTGATTTTCCCATGTCAATTTACTGTCTAGCTGAACTCCTAAATATTTGCAAGACGTGACTCGAGGTATAACATTATTATTCAATTTATACGCGGCTTCATTGTAGCTTCGACCCCTACCAAACGTGATGGATTTGCTCTTTGAACTATTTATTTCCATGCCGATTGTATCCGCCCAGATATGTAATTTGTCCAAGTCTCGCTGCAAAATATTCTCGTCCTCCTCCGAGTTAACAATTCTATAAATTACGCAGTCATCTGCAAAGAGTCGTACATTAGAAACTAAACTTGACGGTAAACCATTCACGAAGGCAAGAAACATGAGTGGGCCGATGACACTCCCTTGTGGAATTCCTGACGTGACGTTTCTCGAAGTTGATAAGTAATTTCCGATTCGGACCTTTTGTGTCCTGTCACGAAGTAGTTCGTTTATCCACGCTACCACTCTAGTGTCTAAACCCGAATCTATTAATTTCTTTACAAGACACATTCATTTACAAGACACACTTATCAACATACATTCACCGGAATACGTAATATACTATGATTTACATTTTCTCTCAATACTCAAGATATCTATTAAGGGTACCTTATTAATAATATAGTAATACAAATAATTGTTAACAATTGTTTTTCCGTAATACGGGTTCGGATGAAAAGATACAAAATTTTTAAAAAAGGGTAAATAAATAAATAAATGAATAATGATAATGAAACCGGATACGCATAGTTCCGGCATGGAGTTGCTTAGCACGTGGTCCTGACAATACACTGGTTTTTCATTCGCTTTCTTTCGGGCCGTGGCCATGGTCGGACCTGTTATGGACGTGTGTGCTTCAGCGACTCTGTATTGGAGTTGTGCTGTGGAGGAACATTATGTTTGACCAGTATATGTATTAGTATGGTGTGTATCCTTTATATGACCTTGACTTACATATACAGTATATAATGTATTTATTTATTTAGTTATCTGTGTAATTATTTTTCTACATGTATGTTCATTCATGTTTTTTTATGTTGTTGTTCAGAAGAGTTTGTCCTTATTTATTGTGATTGTGTTTTTTGTTTGTTAGCCCTGATGAAGGAATTAAATATTCCGAAACGTTGGCAAACTAGTGTAATTCATTAACTGACCGATCCCGTGATCCATTATCCTACTACTTATTACGGTCGTGATTTCTACAATGAACAATTAAAACAACAGAACAGTTTTCAAACATCGAAATTGATATTAGGAAAAGGCGAATGAAATTCTTTGGTCATCTCAACAGACTACCGGAAAATCGACTGACAAAAAGGATACTAAATTATATAACGTCACTTAAAAATTCCACACCTTGGCTAGATGAAATTCGAAAAGACCTCAAAAACGCAAACATAAGACCAGCAGACATTTTAGAAAGAGACACCTTCAGACACAAAGTAGACAAATGTGAAGTTATGTCAGAGGAACCTAAACAAAAAGAGTACAGAACAAAATGGTCAGAAGAACGTAAACGAGTCTTCTCGGAAAGAATGAAAGCCTATTGGATCAACAAGAACTCAAAGAAAAATTGATAGAGTTACTTGCTTAACGTCTTCCATTTCTGGGGAGAATTCGCCAATAATAATAATAATAATAATAATAATAATAATAATAATAATAATAATAATAATAATAATAATAATATGAACTTCATTGCACAATTCTTCAAATACAATCTCTTATACAGACTCAACAAAATCCAGCAAAAAGTTAAATGAAATATAAAATGCAGAACAATGGATTCTTCACGTTTCGTGTTCATGACCTTCTGTAACTGCTTCTATATTTTGTATTTTTGTAATCTTGAGGTATAATAGTTGATTTCAATGTTGGTTACGAAACATTTCATGTACGAAAAAAGAAAAGGAAGACATCCACGCCTGCACACTCCGGTTGGAGAGAATGCAATGACATATTCCCTGGAGCTCGTCCCCACGCGTCAGCGGGTTTCCCTCGACAGTCGAGCGATTGTTCTTGGAAGCCAGATACAGTTTCCGATAATCGATTCGCATTCGCTCGCTCACGCAAGGGTTTGTCTCTCATTATTTTTTATTGCTTTGCGTTCTCTGTCAAAAGGGCCATCGCATAACAAGGTCGGAAGTGTTCAGCCTGCAATTTTGGGACGGGAACGCCGCGCTCGGGGCGGCTGCTGCACCCGACGGCAGATTGTCCCGGCAGCGGTACGCGAATGAGGTTAGCGAGGAAAGCAGATTTTTGTAACTTCGTGACAGCAGTCGGAAACAGTTGCTTTACATGTTGTGAAATGCTGTCCAGAATTTTGATTTCTACCGTTATAATTATTCTGTTCAGAGAATGTCGAGTAGAAGACAATTGAAACAAACATTAGTTTCCGGGTATAATTTAGAGTAAAAGGAACTAGCTGAACCCGTGCGATTACATCGCACTGAAGGGAAACCTGTAGGAAGTTACAACAGAACATATGAAACGTTGAAACCCCAAAAATTTAGTTTCATTTCATTTGTTGTATATACACAATAAATAAAGAAATGATATAAAATTTTAAACAACTGAATACTAATTACTGTGAACCGAGTTAAATGTTTTTAAAAAAATGGCGATATGCCATAATTTTCATCATAATTAGGCGATGTGAATATCGTGTTGTCAATAAGTGGCTAATAACATAACTGGCAATGAAGAAATCAATAACAAATCAATCAAAAACTATGCTCTAGTAGCATTAGAGCAATAAATCTTGTTTAACTTAAAAATTGTATGCATCACTTATGAGTGTTCAAATGGAACACTTCCAAACAAATATTTATTTTTCCCCCACATTCGGTTGCAATTCAAAAGTAATGTTTGGTTCAATGTAAAAGCACTTATTTTTTATCAAAACACTCTACGTAGTTTGTGATTATGTTTAAAAAAACCTTTTGTCTGTTTTGTTTTTATTAATTTGTGATGGTCAAAAATAATACTTTGGACAAAATTAAAGTTTTTTGAGAAAGCATTGTTTAATTACTCAAGAGAGGATAAGTCACCAATTAATATCAATCAATTGCTAGTTCTGGCAGAGAGATTACATGAAAACAAAAGGAGGGGTGTTCAAAAGTTACTTGATAAACAATTTAGGAGAAAATCGTCAGAATTTGGAGCTTATAAGGGTATTATTTCCTGCTCTATCAACTGCACATGATAATGAACAAACATGAACAAAACATACTATTTCCATTTTTCTTATAAAATATTACTGATACATTTTTTTACCATTTCCTGAAAACTTTTCTTTGATGGAAATAGCTCCAATTGGACACGCACACCTCAATCATTGATTTCTTTTTTAATTGTTGTTTATACACAATATTTTTAGTTGTTGTATATACACAATAAATAAAGAAATGATATAAGTTTTTAAACAACTGAATACTAATTACGGTGAACCGAGTTAAATGTTTAAAAAAATGGCGATATGCCATAATTTTCATCAGAATTAGGCGATGTGAATATCGTGTTGTCAATAAGTGGCTAATAACATAACTGGCAATGAAGAAATCAATAGCAAATCAATCAAAAACTATGCTCTAATGAACAAACATCAACAAAACCGATTACTTCCATTTTTCTTATAAAATATTACTGATACATTTTTTTACCATTTCCTGAAAACTTTTCTTTGATGGAAATAGCTCCAATTGGACACGCACACCTCAAACAATCATTGATTTCTTTTTTTTAAGTATATAATGTTATCATTGACAGTAACATAACATTTGAATATTGCTTAACTCAAGGAAACAAAGTACGTTTGGTTCTGTATTAGGTAACACACAGGAGGAGTTAAGTATATGAAGTATATGAGGGAGAAAGTAAATGAGACGCTTCATACAATATTTCCTTGTGTATAATTAAAGAATGTACAATTTCAATTTATAAAAGAAATAAATGAATGAACTAAAGTAAACAATACATTTGTTATATCCATTCGAAGTTGTGATGTAGTTTAATACATAAGCTATGACGCTTATAGCCTTCTTGTTCGGTTTGCTGAACATATTGTTCTTTTTCAACACAGTGCTGTCTGGAGAACTGTATTTTCCATAAGTTATAATTTCTTGATGAAATCCTTTAGCAACAACTATCCACGACTAATAAAAAACAGCGAGATTTTCAAATTCTGCAAAAATAGAATAACAAATCATGGTTAACATACACTTAGTTTTCTATGAAAATTTAATTACATTTTCAATATTTACCAATATCTCCAGATTCATGAACTTTGTACAAAGAAAAAGTTTCCCCACCACCCAAGGAGTAAATTCCATGGTGCGTTAGGTTTTTTTAAAAGTGGAAACCTTCACTCAAGAGTCCTATTATAAACCACTGAGAGAATGTAATGCAAGATTTCATTGTAGAAGCACCACGACCTGGACTATATTTCCTTAAATGAACATTGTTTAATATCCAAAACATTTTACCAATTCACCTTGTGCTAACGTCAGTAGTCAGCAGCATCAGTGCAAAATAATTTCCTTGACAGAAGAGGCAAATTGAAGCACACTCAGATACATACAAAGATTCAAGAATGCATTCACAGGTTATCCATTGCAAGAGATTGGTTCTTTCTAGTTAGGATCCAAAGATTATGCATCTTTTTTGTCACGCGAAAAACTGAAGGCTAGTATTTGGAAATTATTAATCAGCTAATTTCCAAAATTTGTTTCTTGGTAATACTTTACAAATAAAGTAAGAATCACTACAACAATTGAATTGAAGGTTTTATTTGTTTCCCTTTCGGATCACATAAATTCAGGTTACACGAATTTTATTACACATACCCATCCTTCATTCACATACAGTACTTATTATCTGTCACCATAAAGTCCATGTATATTTCTGCCACCAAGTTATTGATCCTAAAATAACTATCAATCTAATATTTCACTATAAACAATATTCAATGTAAAAGCTTTAGAACCGTTTCTACATTTTCCTTGATTTGTGCCATCTTCAATTTGTAACCTAACATCAGCAAACGAACTTACTCTAGAGAATGCCACATAAAGTTGTGTAAACACAGGAGAGGGAAGATAGATGCCAATTTTTTTGAAAGTCTGCCCCTGCGACTTATTAATTGTCATGGCAAACGACAACCTTACTGGAAATTGCCATCTTTTTAAATTGAAGGGCATGGTGTGGTCTGATGGAGTCAGATCGATT